>PVJO010006716.1:0-88440 GCA_004026905.1 Hystrix cristata
AAATTTTTTGCCAAGTATTCCTTACACAGTGGACTAATACCTTGAATATATAAAGAACTCAAAAAAGTAGATCCCCTCAAAATAAAAGACCTATTAAAGAAATGGGCAACTAAGAAAATGGAGAACTAAAAGGAACAGTCTCTTCTCAAAAGTACAAATGGCCAATAAATACACGGAAAAGTATTCAACATCACTGACCTTTACGAAAATGCAAATCAAAACAGCACACATTCCATCTTACTGCAGAAAGACTAGTGATCATCAAGAATTAAATAATAAATCCTGGCAAGGCTGTGTGAACCCTTCTTCATCACTGGTGGGAATGTAACCTAGTTCAATCACTATGCAAATAAGTATGAAGATTCCTCAAAAGCTAAATAAAGACATTTCATCCCACCCAGCTATTTGCTTCCCTACATACCTTCCCAAAAGAGTTAAAGATATCATATTACAGTATATATGCATACCCCTGTTTATAGCAGTGCAATTCATGATAGCTAAATCTTGGAAGTGGCCTATAAGTCCACTGACAGATAAGTGGATAAATAAAATATGGTATTTGTGGACCACTATTGTGCCATAAAGAAGGACAAACTTGAGTGATTTGTAGATAAATAGATATACCTCAAAACCATAATGTTAAGTGAAATAAATCAGACGCACAAGCTTAAATATCACTTGCTTTCTCTTATATGGGGAACCCAAAATATAAATAAAGAACAAAATAAAAGATAGGTAATAGGAAGTGGTGAGATAAATCTTTTGCACATGAAGAGAGACCAAGAGATGGAAGGAAGACGGAGGGAAGGCAGGAGAAGGTGTTGAAAAACCAAGATGTGTTATGTACATGTGCCAAAACCCCACGAGGAATTGAATCATTATGTAATGCAAACATATACTAATTTTAAAAAAATAAGAAAAATAATAAGCAGAATGTAACAAATAATTTATTGGAAGGAGTTATATTCTGCCTGGATAAAATTACTTACATTCCTATTTGTTGTGTTATGTTTAAATACCGTGTCAGTCATTCTTACTAGACTGGCCTTTCCCTCCCTTTCTCAGCTACTGGGAGCTCACAAGAATATGCCTGCAAAGGGGGAAGGGTGGGCAGATCACAGGAGACAGCTGAGACTGTTTAATATTAGGAAATAAGAAAACTGAGCAGATCGGTAAATACAGTAAGAATAATGAGAGTCAAAGTTTTCACTTTTTGGAGATATCACAAAAATGGAAATATGGAAAGAATCGTTAGTGTTAGATTGGAATTGGTGAAATAATGAGAAGTCAGTTAATCCATACAGAGAGCTGTTTACAGTTACAGATGTGAGTGTATGCACGAATATATACGTTCATGAGTATATATATTTCCTAAGTCTTTCCACTGAAAAGGATTAGAATTGATAGACGTGGATACATACGATATGTGTGTACATATTTGATATATATACGTACATATTACTTTTAAGAAAAGATAAAAAGGGCCTCCGTTAATAAAACAATTCATCCAAATCACTTGACTCCCGGGTTAGCCAAAAGAAATGAAATCACGTGTTTGTATATCTGTGCAAGCACACAGACACAGAGAAAACCTGTACGCTTCACTGTAGGTCAACAAAGCACTCTTTCAAAAGTTGAAGCACATACCTCAGATTCGATAGCATTTCTTTCTCCACTGTTTTCCGACCAAGTAGAAAGCCGCTCTTCGTTTTTACTCGATAGGAGATGTTGTGAAAGCTTAACACAGGTCCTTCGGTACCCGGCTTCAGGTCACTGGGGCTCGTCCCGGGGAGGCCTGTGTTGTGTGTTTGTAACATTGGGATGCAAGAATTGTCATTTCTGGAACCCATCTGGAGAGTTTCTGCCTCGCTGTAGGCTGTAGAGGGAAGAGCATTAGTTAGATGACAGTCCCACTACATTTGATTGTAAACCCGAGATACACATTTAAATCAAATGTGTTTTAAATTACACCATAATGAGTAAATTCCTTCCTGATGCTCAACCTGCATTAACTGTGATAAGAGCAACCTTAGAACCTCTAATGAGAGGCTGATACATCTTTGAATATATACAGTCCAATTATATGTCAAGAAGTAAATTGGATCTAATAATTAAAAAGAGTGTAACTATTACTCAACACTATGAAGCATGAAAAAGATGAATGAGGGTTAGACTAATCTGGTTTAAAAAGCGTATTATGGGACAGTTTCTTTTCAGGGACAGACTACATTTTCATCATCATACTTCCTGTACTTTATTTTAATTATGAAGTTTGTGACGTTATTAGTACCAAAAGGGATTTAGCTAATCATTTGGGGACAGAAGAACTCTAAAATTGAGCTGGGCATCCTGGCACATGCCTGTAATCCCAACACTCCACAGGGTAAGGCAGGAGGGCTGCTGCAAGTTGGAGGTCAGCCTGGGGCTACACAGTGAGTTCAAGGCCAGCTGAACTACACTTGTCTCAAAAAAAAAAGAAAAGGAATTTAAAATTATTGTTGAAATAGCTCCTAAGTGGTTTGGACATTAAGGGACACTCTGAACTGCAAGAAAAAGTATGAAGGGCCACTTGGGCCTAAATACTGTGTTTTTAGAAGGAAAATATGGGCTCAAGGCCTTACCCTAAAATGACCCTGTGGAGGAGAAACATATCTCATTTGAGGACATTTTAAATACCTCAAAGACATGATCTCTACATACCTCCCCTTCCCATGCATTCAATTAGTTAGGATGTTGTTTAATTAAGTAACTGAATTAAAAAATATCTCCAGTTTCATATCAGAGTGTAATAAATAGAAGTTCACGTGTGTGCTATTTTGTATGCACTTACTTCATCTTTTGATAAAAACTGATAATTTATAAAAACTCCTAAATCCTGTCAATTTCACCTCTCTCCATAAAAGAATACAAACTGGCAACTCCAGTCAGGTCCTCTCTAACGTGTGAACGTGAAAGCACCAGCACTCTGTACAGATGCATTCGCTAGGTGCCAAGCCTGTTAGAAAGCTCCAGGGATGAGGGTGTATCTCAGTGGTAGAGTTCTCGCTTAGCATGCACAATGCCTCGGGTTCAACCCCCAGCCACATATATAAACAAACACTGAAAGTAACTTCAAGAAGAACACTTAATCCTAGATCTTGATTTTTAATACCATTCCAAAGCAAAATAACTGAACTGCTTTGTACAAGTAGGTCAATTCTGGGTAGGGGCAAGGGAAATACAAAATGAGCTTGGAACAGTTTTTGACACCAGAAAGTATGGGAATGCAGTTGTGGAAAATAAAAGAAAGAAAAAGCAGAGTGTTATGCCAGAATGGCGGAGGGCCAAGTTTGAAAGAATAATCCTGGGGGTAAGAGGCAGAACAGTTTGAGCGGCAAATTAAATAATGATCCTGCTGGAGTGTAATCTGTGTAATAAAGAGTACGAGTTAGTACTGATATACATAGTTGAATAAACAAGGAAAAAAGGAAAGCTCTTCCTTACAGAAGAATTTACAAGTTTCTAAGGAGTGAAATTTTTAAAAAATGCTATTCCAAGAAGTTAAACAAGCTTGACAAGCTGGCACAAAAATTAGATAAGTTTAGAAGAAACAGGATGTTTACATAAACCGAGTTTCTCTACCAAGATATGTATCAACAATAAAGAGAAATATGATAACTCTGTTAAGATTCTGGGAAACTTCACCTTACTCAAGATTAACATCATCAGTAAAAACACTTCTCAACATCACAAACTCCTGATATAGTGCTCTGGAAAGGGATTTTTTACCTCTGGCACATTTTTCCCCACAGGCAGACCATCAAGCTAAGAAATTTTTTTTTTACACTTTTTTTTTTTGTGGTGCCGGGGATTTTTTTACACTTTTTTATTGTTACGTGTTTGTCACACATAATGATCACTTTCATCATATGGAATTTGTACTTGTACATACTACATTTTAATTCTTCTCTTCCCGCACCCATTTCCCTCCCCTTCTTCCAAACTTTGTGGCCCTCTTTATTTACAAAAGCTTGTTTCCATGTTTTTACATTCTCTTTTTTATCCCCTTTCCTCCCTCTCTTTTCTCTCCTCCTATCCCTCCCTTGTTGGCTTTCCTACATGAGCATATTCTTCCCACTTCCCAGTATCTATCCTCCATTTTGCTTCTTACTTAATCTTTTGGTTTCTCACACAAGTGAAGCAATGCAATATCTGAACTCCTGTGTCTGATTTATTTCACATAAGATTATGAACTCGAAGTGTATCCATTTACCTAAAAATATCTCCAGTTTATCATTCTTTAGCATCAATCTAATTGTTAGCAAACATCCAAGAAATACTAGTGAAGTGCATTCTGCAACTTAACTGACCAGTATCCTCACTAGTGTCAAGATCACAAAAGAAATAAGATGGAGGAATCGACATAGAATGTACTAGTTGACTGCACTGTGAGATGCTGAATTGGATCCTGGACAGAAAAGGATAGCAGAAAGACGAGAGAAATAAAAGCATATTCATGTAAAAGGACTAAAATTAAACTAGCAGTATTAGAGTTCTGAGCCAATGTCCATGATTAGTTTTGACAATTGTAGTATACTTATGCAAGGTGTTACAGAAATTCTCTATGTTGTTTTGGGTTTTGTGCAACTTTTCAGTAAGTCAATAGTCATGTCCAATTAAAATTTAAAATAAGCGACACTGTGGAATATTTATAATGGAAGCTGATGTTAGGCTTAACATGCAATTTTTATTCTTCAAATTTTCCTTGTGAAATCCTAAACAACCCAGTCAAAGCTGTATTTAGGAAAGCATCATTTTGTGGACTACAAATCAGAAACATCTCTTCTGTGTTATTCTAGCATATTAATCACCAGCAAAATTTGCCTCTAGATCCTCCTAGAAACCAAGTACGAGGGGCTATCTTCAGCATACAGGGCATAGAGTAAGAGCAGGAAGCCTATACTTTTGTAAACTGCTCAGAAGTCTTCTCACCTCTTCCGTTTTAGGGGAATCTGTGACTGGATATTGGAGATGTGTCCCCACACAGAGCAAACAAATTTCTAGTGCACACCTGCTGAGTATCCAGTAATTCAATTCAAATCTGCCAATAACAGAAGAAGTGCAAGATCAAGCCCAGCCAGGGTAACTTGGTGACTTAGTGAGACTCTGTCTAAAAATAAAAAATATAAAGCGGCTATGGGTGTAACTCAGCATGAAAGCCCTAGGGTCAAACAAGCCAGAATCTATGTTGAAGAATATTAATCCCTCACTGAAGTCCGCCAACTGCCCCTGCCCTTCAGACATCAACCTAAATAGTAGGATGTCACCTATACTTCTGATTGGCTATTACTCACTGTTACTCATACTTCCCACAAAACCCTCCTTGGGATAGATTAATTTACTAGAACAGCCACAGAGTTCAGGAAAACACTTTACCTACAGTTACCAGACAATAAGAAAAGATATTACAAAGCATCAAGATAAGTGACCAGAATACGATGCATATATACAAGGCAAGCTCAGAACGAGTCCTCAGCAGAGTTAGGAGGATCAACAGTCTCAGACCTTGCCAAGACTTCACTCACCTTTCTTGTGAAAACAAACATTCGTGGAGATTAGGAGGGGAGCAGAAGGTAGAATAGTAATATTGCTCTGTACCTACCCACCTGTTCCCCATATAAACAGCTAGTACATTACTACCTTTGAATAGGATTATCTGAATATTTATCTCTAGAAATAAGTTTCTTCTAGCTCAGAATTAGATATTCTCTCTTCTTAGCCTCCCAATGAGTGAGGAATGACAGGTTATAGCAGGGGGTTTGGGGAATATGGTGATTGGAATGTGATGCTTGCATACCTGAATATACGAATAATCACATCATTGTGTACTTTAAGTAGGAAAATTGCATGGTGTGTGCATTATAGCACAATGAAAGAATTACTGAAAACAAAAGAAACCAAAATACTATGACGTCAAATCATCTAGACTATCAATTTTTGGTCCACATTTTGAGGAGACTTGGATATTTATTTGTTTAATAACAAATTTTAATTTCCTGTAAGACCTAATTTCCTTTAAAACCTACAGATATAGGAAGTGTGGCCAGTAGATTCTTCAGTTTTCACAAAAAAAATTTCAATTCAAAATTACTGCCACAATTTGCAACACAGTATGAATCTTCCCACTTGCCACACTCTTCATCAGAATCGCAATCCCATCGAAAACTGTTGACAAGATGGGACAGAAATGCCAACTACTTTGATTTCATCATTTCAGATTGTATACGTGCATTGAACATGTATACACTGAACACCACACATATTTTCAATTCAGGTGTGCCAGCTAAAAGTAAAATAATATACTTTAAAAACTTTTTGACAGAAATATTTGGAGAGTATTTATGGGCCATGAGGTCCACCTGTCCCTCCATGAAAATCTAGGTGGATCCCTAAATAAGGCCCAGCCACCAAAGGACAGCATATGGGACCAGAGTTTTATCACCCTAATGTATCCAGAGACACTTCGGGTGAGGATGACAACACCGTCATCTCAGAAAGCACCCTGAGACCATGCACTGCTGTGTGTGTTACAGGGTAGCAGGCGATTCTCTCCCACCGCAGTTCTTCGGTGTCCTCGGCATCTCTGCGTGGCTCACCCACAAGACATTTCCCTCAAAAGTAAATGCCAGGAAAGCTTCTCTGAAGACCCAGCATGTTTCCCCTTTATCATCACAGAGCTGTGTAACTGATCACTCCCTTTTATGACGGCCTCCATATGCGGCTTTATGAAGCACAAAGTGCCCTTCTGTCCACCGAGGTCCATTCCAGTGTAATCGCTTGTGGCAACCTTCCAGTCCAGGTTGTATTTTATTGTCCAATTATTATACTTACGCTCACTTCAAATGCTTCACAGATTCTTTATGATAATAAATGTGAAACTAAATTATGCATGTATGATTTTTACAACAACCAATTTAAAATAACATGTTTCCTAAGAGAACTACATAATGCCCAGGGCCTGGAGTAGAAACGCCCGACTAACTTTGGCTCCTACGGGTCTATGTGTTTATTCTGAAAGACTAATGAGCTTTTACATTTCTACTATTAGTTAAGAAAGTAAAACAAGACTACATTTCATACATACATACCTTTTTTATAGGATAGCTTTACTATCTAAATTTTTGGTCTTATTGTATTGTTTGAACTTTTTCCGTATTCATTTTAATATATAATGCAACAAGCCGGTTAATTTTGAGTGTTATTATTAAAACTCGACTATCCACATAAAAATAACAAAAGGAAGTTCAGTAACTCTTTAACAAGCACACCCCCCTCCCAATTTATGGATAAACTTTACATCTGGGAAATAAGAAAAAGAATAGATTGGCCAATCCCTTTGAAATACCAATGTTAACAAATATCTCCTTCCCCAGTACAAATCCCCGTGCCCAGAGCAGTTGACCCCATGCTCTGGGTCAACTGTATTTACCTCCAGGCCTTGGTAGAAAATCAAGAGCGTTACCTTAGCACCTGGCCACTAACAGGCTTCCAGACCCAGAACCAGCTGCACCGCCTCGCCTCAAATTGTTCTCCGAAGCACCACTCTGGGTGGTCAGTTTCTATTTCATACTTATTTTCAAATGAGACTCTGAGGGACGACAAACTCCGTCATCTCAGTTGAACTGTGTGCTCTGTGCACCGAGTACCCACCCACCCTTCCCGCACACACTCCGCCCGGATCTACTCACTGGGCTAAAGGGCCGCTCAGCTTCAGTTCGCGGGTGCTCAGAGGCAGAGCGTGAACAGTCCTGACCGCGCAGGCTGAGATAAGCCGGCCAGATCTTCCCAAAGCGCCCTCCGGGGCAGAGTCGACTCAAAAACAGCACCAGGGCTGTGTTGTTTTTTTCCTCCCCTCTTCAGATGAGGTCTCACTGGGTTGTCAGGCTGGCCTCTAAGGCCTGGGCTCAAGCGATCCTCTTTCCTCCATTTCTCAGCGGCTGGGGCTTCAGGGATGCGTCGCCTCGGGCTTCTCCAGCTCTGTGGCAATACTGAAGAATTTTCCCCAAATACCCCTGCTCCGTTCCTGGCTGTCCTTTGAAGCGTCTCTCTGTCTCAGTGGTGTCCAAGACTCCTCTTCCCTTCTCCGCTCTCCACTCTGCGCGGACGCTGCAGGACACCCCGCACAACAGCCGGCCGCACCCGAGTCTTGCAGCTCACCCGCGGACAGGGCAGGAGGGGCGTGGCCGAGGGCCCCGGGGAGGGGTGCGGTGGGCGGGGCCCGCGGGAGGGGCTGGGGTCCTTGGGTGAGGAGGCGGGGCCTGCGGGAGGGAGTGCGCGGGGTGGGCGGGGCCTGCGGAGGCTGCGGAGGCTGCGAAGGCAACGCGGGGCTCAGGTTACCCTAGCTGACCAAGTGAAGATCAGAGCTTCCTGCTAGATCGCTGTCAGCACTGAGTTCTCAGGGTGCTGAGCCTTTCACCGAGAAAGCTGTCAGGAAGCACTCAGGAGCAAATCCAGAATTCCCTGTTTTGTGCAGATGAGCAAAATTAGCACTCGTGTGTGCTTGTGTGTGTCCACACGTGCATGAGGGTCTTGAGGCAACGTGCTAAGAGCCTAGACGCTGGAGCAGATCATCCTAGATAGTCTGAATTGGTTTACATGGCACACTAGAGAATAATTAAATAATTGCTTTGGTTATGAGGTTCACAGGTACCTAAGCCCTATAAAATGGAGCAGTCAGAAAAAAAAATAAAATGACGAGTAGGCCTTGACAATTAACCTGGAAAGTCAGATGGTACAGCGGAGGATGTAACATTTCCCCCAGATCATACGCTGAAAGGTTGAATGCAGGAACTTTTGTCTTTGGCTTCTGAAATGCTCTTCCTTCCTGTCTTTCTCCTTGTTCTATTCACTTTCTGTTTTCTTTTGGAAGCATGTTCGGCAGTGTGTCCTCTGTGGGTCATTGGCTTTCTCCTCAGGTAGTCTTTTCCACACCAAAGTTTCCATGAGTACTAGTATGTGGTGACAGCCACATCCTCTCCCCAGCTCCAGACCTCTCTAGGAGCTAAATACTTGTGCTGATTTCTACTGTACAGCCCAGTGGGATCCTTCACAGTTTTAGCATACTTTATGTGATGTGTTACATTTCTGGATTCACGTATGTTGAACCATCCTTGCATCTCTTGAATGAAACCAATTCCATCATGGTGTGCCATCTTTTAGATATATTGTTAATTTGGTTTTACAAGAATTTTATTAAAAGCTTTTGCATCTACCTTTATTGAGGATATTACTATATGGCTTTTTGTTTGTTTGTTGTTGTATTGTTCTGGGCCTTGTCCTGTTTTGGTAAGTGGGGATGAGAACCTGAGAGAATAGTTTGAAAACATTTCTTCTCTTTCTTTCTCATGGACTACTTTGAAAAGCATTAGTGTTATTTCTCATATTTTCTTCTTACTACATGTTTGCAGTACATTATGATCACATATGTCATGGGGAGTTTGAACATGTACATAACACATTTTAATTCTTTTTTTTGTCCCCTTCTTCTTTTATCTTTCCCCCCAAATCTTAAGCCTGTTTCCATTTGATAAAGATCTATTTTCATTTTTCTTTAGTTCTTTTTAATCCTTCATCCCTTCCTTCTGTCCCCCTTTCCAGCTATTGTTCTCCTTTCTATCAGAAAAAGATCTCCCTACTTTCTATTATCTAGCCTTTATTTTGCTAATTATTTTTATTTTTGATTTCTTCTTCAAAGATCTGATAAAATTCAGCCGTAAACTCATCTAGTCCTGTCCTTTCTCATTGGAAGTGTTTTTATCACTATTTTAGTCTCATTGCTTCTTATTGATCTCTTTAGGTTTTTACATCCTCTTGGTCCCATTTTGGTACATTGTATAGGTCCGGAAATGTATTCATGTCTTCCAGAGCCAGTTTATTAAAATATAAATTCTCAAAGTAGTCCCATGTAATCCTCTGGATTTCAGTAGTGTCTGTTACATTTCACTTTTTATGTCTAACTGTATTGATTTGGGATTTTCTTTTTTTGGTTCATTTGGATAAAGGTTTTTTTGTTGTTGTTTTTCATAGAACCAATTATTTGTTTCATCGATCCTGTTTACTGCTCTTCTAGTTTCTATCTCAGTAATTCTGGCTCTGATCTTTATTATTTCCCTCCTGTTGAATTTAGTTTTGCTTCCTTCTTTTTCCAGAACCTTGAGATGCATGATCAGGTTATTTTTTTGAGTTCTCTGGTTTGTTTTTTAGGTGCCCAAAGTTATAAACTTCACTCTAACCACTGCCTTTACTGTATCCCAGAGATTTTTGTATGTTGTATTTCCATTTTCGTTTGACTCTAGGAAGTTTTCTAATTTCCTCCCTCATTTCTGCAGTGATCCACTGATCCTTCAAAGCTGAAGTGTTCAATTTCCATGTTTTTGTAAGGCTTCTGTGGTATCTCTCACTGTTAATTGCTAGTTTTCATTCCATTATGATCTGATAAGACACAATACATTATTTCAGATTTTTCTGTTTTTTAAGACTTGCTTTATGGCCTAAATCATGATCTGTTTTAGAGAATATTCCATGAGCAGTTCATAAGAATGTGTATTACATAGTTGTTTGAAGGATTAGTTTGTAGACATCTTTTAAATCCATTTCCTCTATTACTGCAGTTTAACTCTAAAGTTTCTCTGTAGATTATTCATGGCGGTGGAATATGGAAATCACCCACAATTACTGTATTGGGGCCTATGTGTCCATTGATGTTCAGTGGTGTTACAAAGTTGGGTGCACTCACACTTGCTGTGTAAGTATTTACAATTTTTATATCTTCCTAGTATATTATTACCATTTACTAATATATAGTGACTTTCTTCATCTCAACTGACTAATTTCGTCTTGGATTCAGCTTTGTCAGATATGAGTAATCTATTGCTGCTTGCTTTCAGATTCCATTTGCATGGGATATTTTTCTGTCCTTTTATTTTTGGTCTGTGTATAGTTTTGTTAGTGAGGTGATTTTTTTCAGAGTTATTGCTCTGTATGTACTAATTTCTGTTACTATCTTTCTCTAATGTTTGTTTTATTCCTAGTTCCCAATATTTTGTCTACTCTTCATCAGTACGTGGGACTTTTTAAAGTGTCTTTTTCAATTCTGGCTTAGTGTCTGTTACAGTGTGTGACCATGGCCGCACACAGGATGAAAAAGATTACTCAGAGAGAAGACTTAGTTCAGTCTGAGATTCTCAGAGGACCTGTTTATGCTCACGAGCAAGCCTCGGGGAAACAGCAGCAGCCTGAGACCTCTGTAGTTATTTATTCATAACTCAAGGACATGAGAACAAGGAAGTAGAAGGAAACATTTCTGCAGTTTTGGCGGAGGGACTGGGAGGGAGCAGGATGGATTTTTACATGATGTATACCCACCTCATCCCAGCAAGTTCATCAGAGGCTGAAGGAACACACTGGCCAAAGTAAACATTTTCTGAAAGTAACCTGCTTTTAATTCTGCTGACTGTTGTCCTGCAGATCTGCTCTAAACTTAACCCACTCCTTCCAGGAGTCCTGAACTATTGTCCAGAGAGTCCCTTCCTCTTTCACGTTCACTTCAAACCTTCCTTTGGCCAGCATCTCCCCACAGCAGTCACATATTTATTTAGTTCATGTTCATTTTGGAAGGTGTCTATGTCTCCTTCAATTTTTAAGGCTAGTTTCCCTGATATAGTATTCTTGATTGACAGTTACTTTATTTTGGTGCTTGAAACACATCATTCCATTCCCTCTGGTCCTTTAGGCTTTGTATAGAGACATCTGAAGTTATTCCTATAGGTTTGTCTCTATACTTGACCAAGTATTTCACCTTTGCTGCTTTCAATATAGTTATGCTAAGTACACTTGACATTTTAGGTATTATATAACTGTGGAGAGTTTCTTTTGTGGTTGTGTTTTTTTGCAGTTCTAAATTCCTCTTGTACTTGGATGTCTATGTATTTCCAAGAATTGGGGAGAATTTTCTGTCATTTTATTAAATATAATTTATGGAATTTGTCTGGACATTAGCACCCTCCTCCACACCAAACATTAAAAGTTTGACTTATAATTGTGTCCCACAGTTCTTGGATGTTTAATTCACATTTCTGGGGATGATTTTCTTTTTTATGTCTACGTATAATATGTTTTCTATCTTATCTTCAAAATCTCATATTTTCTCATCTGCTTGGTGTTGTGTTCTTGTTGAAGTTTTTCCCTGAGTTATTTTTAATCTGACTTCATTGTTTTACATTTCCAGGATTTCTGTTTGGTTCTTCTTCACAAGCTTTATCTCTTAGCTATATTGCACTTACACTGACTGTTGTTTTCCTTAACTCAGTCAGTGATTCGCTTGTACATCTTTGAAGTCATTAATCAGTCTATTAATCAGTACATTGAAACCTTTCACATTTTATCTACTTCAGTAACTTTTCATTCAGTTATTGAATAATTACGGAAATATGGAAGAGTCACGTTGCCTTGTTTTTTTCATATTTCTTGTGTTTCCACGTTGGGATTAGTGTATCTGTTGGGATAGATATCTTTTCCAATTATATTTGAGGGTATCTTGGTTGGTTTCAACCTTTTTTTTTTCCTGAAGTTTGATTGCCGGGATGACTCAGAGATAAGAAGCTAAGCTGCAGTAATATCAACAGCACAAAGACAACCCAGATTTGACAAACTGCAAACTCCAATTAAAAGCAACAACTATGGAATCATTAACAATAGAAATAGAATCTTCAGCAATAATACAGACTCAAAGATGAACCAGATACTGACATACAGTAAATATCTACTAAAAAGCAATGACTACACCACCATTAGCAATAGAAATCAGCCAAAATATCATAAATAACTAAAATTTAACAAAGATTAGTAGTAATAAATACGAAAATGGACAAATGGTAGAAGACAAAATAGAAGTAAAATTTGAAACAGAAACAAAGGAAAAAAGAAAGGGGAGGAGAAAAATTGAAACAAATCTAATTAAAGAATTTTTTAAAATAACTTGAATTAGGTAAGTAATAGAAACAAGAAGTAAACAAGTGAAATAAAGAAAAAGAAAGAATTTAAAAAGACAGAGGAAGACAAACAAACAAACAAAAAGTCCCATTTGTGTTGTATTCTAATTTTTTACTAATTTCAATTAATCTTACATTACTCTCCTTAAAGTTGTGTAGCAGCTGTTACATTTTTCATATTCTCAGTTTTTTTCTTTGTTTTGTTTTGTTTTAATTTTTAGTTCTTTAGTACATGCTTGCAGTACATAATGATTACATTCTGGGTAGGGAATTGGTACATGTACATAATACATCTCAATTCTTTTTCTCTCCTTTCCTCCATCCCCCTTTTATTTTGCCAGCCTCAGATTCATTTATTTATCTTGTAAGTCATTTATTTATCTTGTAAATCATTACCTTGGAAGTTATATCTTGTAAATTAAGGTTATTGTTATACAGATTAATGACCAGAGTAATAGGCCAAAAAGATATAGAACGCATAAAAGAACTATGCTAAATCAAGGTACACTTTTAGATATATTGTTCATGCTAGATAACAATAACTTTTTGTTCTCTTGCTTTTAAGGTGTCTCTCATTGTATACATATCAGCATCAATTGTATTTTCTAGTTCTGACATTGTGTATTCACCTTGGTCTCTACTGTCCATACTTTCAATAGGATTTTTATTATATAAGATTTATTTTTGATACTATTGTTCAATACTAATTCTTTCCTTCAAGTTTTATATCATTTTACTTAGCTCAGTTAGCTTTTTGTAGTCTTTGGTAAATTCACTAATAATTTTGCTTATTAATTATCTCTTTTGTTATACGTTCTTTGGACTCATTGAGCACCTTATTAATCTGTTTTTTTTTTACTCTCCCCTTTTATCCTTTCAAATAGTTCATTTCTTTGGCTTTTCATTTCCTCCTTCTTGATGCCCCATGGATCAGTTTTGGGGCAGTTGGGTGTTTTTAGAGATATTTCATTGCTGTTTCTTCCCAAGTTTCTGTTTTTCCTTTTTCTGCTGAGGTTTGAAAGTCAATTATATTGGAGAGACTTTGCTGCTAGTATGGAGATAGTTAGTCAATAACTGCTTTTTAGTGATACATTTTAGGCATGGCTAACCATAGGCCTTTGCTTCTGTCCCGTGATCTGTTCACTTAAATGAATTAGTGAGTGGAGGATGCAGTGTTTGACCCTGAATCCAGTTCTCCAGAAATGGATTGCAGTACTGTTAATATACAAAGTTAATGCAGGAAATGGCATACAAAATAACCAAAGAAAAGTGACAACTATGTCACTCTAGCAATAGCGGTAATATCAACAGCAATAATAGTGTCAAGGACAAAGTGGATATTGAGATACCATAACAAATAATAGGCCACCCCAATCATAGAATTGTAGTATAAACACTAACAGAAACCAAATACTGACATACAGTAAACATTTACAAAATGCAACAGCTATACCTTCACTAACAATAGATAAGAATTCAATAGTACGAGCATGGAGTTAACTATCTAAAGATTTAAAAAGCTTAATAGTTATATTAGTAAATATAGAGAAGGCTGGTATATGCTGAACAAAATAATTAAAATTTGAAAAACTAAACAATAAAAGATGAGGAGAGATATGTGAGGAAAATGATCATATTAAGGAGTAAAAGGAAATTAACTGAATTAAGTAAAAGGAACAAAAGAACAAGACTAAGAAGATAAATACAAAAATAGTAATAGAATGGAAAAAATGAGTTAAATGAACTAAAAAACAAAAGAAAAAAAGCTATGCAAACCCCAAACTACCAAAAAACAAAGAAGAAAAGAAAAAGGAAAATGACTCCAGAAAATTTCCTTTTTCTTTTTGAACAAGTATTTTCTTCCCCAGATCTGCAATCTTGGAATCCAGCAGATACGGAGGAGGTACACTCACTGGTAAGACCTATTTGCTTCTTTGCTCACATTTGTGTGTGTGAATGCTGAACCCTGCCCACTCTTTTCTGCTGCTCACTGTAGGTCAGTGGTGCCCTTTCTAAAACTGTAGTCGTTCTGGCAATTCCCACCTTCTGCATCACTCTGTGCAACCAAGTTACAGTGTTCTTTGCCGAGCTTTGTGGCATATGTGCTTGTGATGTACCACCCTTCTGCAGCCAGAGGGCCTTCTCTCCGTACACCCCAGCCTGTGGCAATCACCCAAGCTGATGAATTTCTTCGTTCATGTCGGTAGATGGAGACATCAGTCAGAACATTGATCTCTGTGCTGTATGCAGACAGTCGGGTGGAGGTTGAAGCAGACTGCTACATTAATGCCAGGACCTTCAGACGAAACACTTCTAAAAGCCACACGTGCTGGGCCCCACATCTCCCCATGGATGGCAGGCCTGTGTCCTTGCTGGTCTGAGGTTAAACTCAGCGGATTTGTGTCTTGCCCATACATTCTCTGCAACTGTCTCTTGTGGCTGTCTCCCATGCAGCCACTGTAATAGGGTGACACTGGGAACTTTGATCGAGATTCTTTTGTAATTGTTCTGTGGCTCAGTCTTTAAAAAAATTAACCCATTCCCCAAATTTCTCCCGATTAAACTCTCCCAGATATGGCAGATGCTGCTTTAGATTTCTTTTTTCACTCTAGTCTGCCATGCAAAAGGTGTCACTTTTACTGTAAAAATCCACACTGGCTTTGCAGTTCACACTAACCATGGATTTTTCTTGGGGCTAGTGCCTTGGCACAGTCTGTTGTATCTCCTTGGAGCTGCCGACCTTCTCTGGGATGACCTTGTGCCTGCAAAACAAGTGCCCCCTTCCCAGGAGATAGAGTGAGCCTTCCGGACTACTTGGCTTTCTCTGTGTTGTACTCTGTTTCTCCAGCTTCTCTGTAGTTCTAGTTTTACTGTGTTCACTTTCTCCCAGTTCCCAGAGTTCAACTTTCTTTTTCTTCACCAACTTGTTGCTTTCCACATATCTCAATTCCAGATCCTTGAGAATGACGATATCTAATTCTTTTCTTTGCTGCTGGTCCAAAGCGTGGAAATCCCAAGGTGGCTGAGTGGCAGAGGCTGTCAGAGTCAGGGAAACCCTCACTGAATTTCCAGGTGTGCGTGTTCCCCTAATATTTGGAATTCTGCACTTCTAACTCAGTAGAGCTGACAGCTGCAGGAAGCATAAATTCTACAAGTGAGTTATTGGAAAGCATAGGTTAAAAAGCCAGTAATTTTCAGTTCATAACCCAAGTGTTTCAAAAATTGATAAGCGACACTATTGTTTTAATGACTGGAAATTCCATATAATTACAACAGGTGAAAGAAAATAAATTTTACCGTGAAATTAGCTATAGGAGCCTGGATCACAGACCCCAACCCAGGGGACCACGAGACCATTGCTGGCAGCTCGCCTTGCCCAATCAGAAAACCGCCAGAACATTACTGACAGTTAGCCGTGCAAGACAGTTCTGAGAGAAGCGGTAACTTGAGCCGAAACCAGGGCGTAGACCCGGTATCTGGTCTGGCCAGATGGGAAGAACCTATCAGAGTGTAACATCTGGTCTGGCCAGATGGGAAGAGCCTATCAGAATGTAACACGCTTAACCTGCACCTGCCCCGTAGACCCCCACCCGTTTTGTGGTTTTTGCCTTTATAAGCTGTGCCTTCTTGCTGTGGGGGGCTCTTCACATCCCTCCTGTGTGAGGACCGTGTGGAGCCCCAGCGCGCTGGTCGACCGAATAAAGCCTCTTGCGGTTGCATCAAGAAGCGATTCCCATGTGTTCTTGGGGTGAGCGCCATCCTCAGGGACTGAGTGAGGGTCTCCTCAGTCTGAGGGTCTTTCACAGATAGTAAATCTTTTATTTTTACCTGATAAGCCATAATAGAATTTGTCATAACTACTTTTTCACCAAAGAGCAAAAATAGCCACCCAAAATGTTTTTTAGAAGTCTCTAAGGTGCATGTTTCCATTTGGACCTACAGTCTAAGACAGTGATTCCTACAAACATCATAGAAATCGATCTGTTATTTCATATCATTAGCTGCCACCAAGTTGCTGGCTTGTCTGTTCTCCTTGAGTATAAGGACAGTACAGAGCGCTCAACATCACATCCTACAGCTCAGGTACCTGCAGTGACTGACAGTCCGCCAGCCTTGGCGACAGCTCGGGCAGCCAGAGGACCCATCAGAGACTGTGAAGAAGACAATCATTATAACAGCCAAAGCCACGTGATTCTTCCACAAGCCCCATAGTGAGAGATCAGCACCCAGACTTATCAAGAATTCTTCACCAGTGCATCTGGAATTCGAGAAAAGGATGTAACTTTGTTTCTAGCATATGTTAAATTTTATTCAACAATATCAGAATTCCTTTGCTAGAGAATCCTGTAGATTAACCAAACACTAATAGTTTTCACCTCATTTATAGAAACAGGCATTGAGTGCTTATCTTTTGCTAGATACTATTTATGCAACTAGTCCCTAAACCAATCCAGACAGGCATGTGTAGATGTGTACATTTAAAGAAGGAGGGGGCTTAAATTTAATAAACTTGGCCATGATTACAGAGTGAGACTATTTCCCTAGCCTCCTCAGATCACTTGTTTCCAAATCTAAAAATGTTGTCCTCCTCAAAGGACATAATTGTTAAGGAAATATTTATTAAGGAATTTAAAAAATTGTTTTTTGATGAGCAATACTGAGGTTTTATCCATTGACAATCACAGCCCTGGCTAAGATAATCGAAGTTCATTGTCATTCTGCGTATGCAAAGAAGCCATCCCAAAATCAAGGTATGAATTCTACAACTAAGACAGTGAAAAACAATGGACTCTGCCTGGAGTCAACCCTTGCTCAAGAACATCAAAGATACTCAGGGACAAGACATGACCCAGGTATCAGTTTCAAACCTTATATAGTGGAAGCAGATCCAGATGGGCTTGTCCTGCTACAGATTAGGAAAGCACCAGACACTGAAATTATCTGGGGCAGCCAAAATTATTGCCTGCTCTCATTCTGCTACATCTCTTGGAACTTGACAGTTCCAAAAACATCTGTGGCCTCTCTAGTCTGTAACGGTAGCTTCCTCTTTGCTCTTGTGAGGATGAGCCTCAGGTGCCTGTGAACCTGGGGCAGATCCTCCTTCTCTGGCCCCACTTTTCCTTCTACTTTCTCCCTACCAGGAGGCTGGTGCTGGTTTTTCTGTTATGAAGTCACCATACCCGGATCAAACCAAAGGAAGTGGGAAGTTTTAAAAAAAAGAAAAACTCTTCATATGGGCTGTACAGCCAATAATTCAAAACAGAAATTTGTCCCAGTGGTAGGAATTATTTATATAGTTTGTGGATTATCAAATGATTCCTTTTGAGACGATCCGAGTTTGAAGTGGGCAACTTTGACAGGTAAGCCAAAATTTCTGGTCTCTGTTAAGGATCTAAAAGGAGAGAACATCATCCAGCCGAGGTCCTGGTAATTCTCTGACTCGGACATTGGAAGACACCTTGAAAGGAAAGGGAGTATTCTTTTTTCTCACATAAATTTATACATCAAAATCACACATTGACAACAATATTGGAAAAGAAAAATATCAGTATAATTTTGATCTAATTTTATTAAAACTGCATTTTTGTTTTAATGTCATTACTCAAAAATGAGATTTCCTTCTCAGAATACTGAAAACTGAAATATGTGTGTCTTTCTTCATAAGGAATTTTTTTTCTTTTCTTTTTTTTTTTTGGTGCTGGGGATGTAACTCAGGGCTTTGTGCTTCTAGCAAGCACTCTACTATGCAAGCGAAATCCCCAGCCCCAGATCTTATGATAGTTTACACACACACACACACACACACACACATACACACACAACTGTGGAGATTTTGTTTTATTCTGTCTTCCAATGCCCAAGGCAAAGACAATTCCCAGGATCTTGGCTGGGCAGTGTTCTCTCCCTTTATGCTCTTGCTGCCCTTGTAGCTCCTACTATTGCCCACAGGATGGGTTCACAGGCAGCCGAGACTGTAAGTTCTTGCATCACTATCAAAGCAGCCCATTTCAAATCCAAATATCCTCAAAAGGAAAAAAAAAAAACAAAATAAGTCAACCACCAAAACATCAAAATCATTTAAAAAGGATAACACAAGCACTTCTTCACATTAAATATGATACTAATGAACAGTTTCATTCTGCAATCTCGACTGCAGAAAAATGCAAGAATTGTGCAGCATGTTCGTGTGCATTAGTGCAGAATGACTCACTTACAGCTGGGTAAGTCAGCTGCAGAGTGACTTCCTGACTGGAAGGACTTATACCAGCTGTCAGCTCAAGGGCCTTTCTAACGACTCCAGGGAAGGGAGCGAATCCACTATGACACTGAACACAGACTTACATTACAAAGTTGGGACAGCCATTGCTTCCAGATGCACTGAGTTCTGGACAGAAGTTCTGCCCCAAAAGTTCATTATGCTGCAAACCCTTAAACCCAATGGGAATTAAGGCAGGGTAAATATTCTTAAATTTGAAAAAATTTCCATGAAATTTATCACAATTTTGTTCCTGTGTTTTATCTTTTTTTTTTTTCTCTTTCTTTCTGAAAACATACCGAGTTTCACATTCACAATCCTGATCCTGGCAAAGCAACTAGGCTTATTTTTCCGCAATCACGAGGCCTGGGTTGGGGTGCTGCCTTCAGTTGACTACGAGGGAGAGCCCTGGATAGATTACCTCCTGCTAACCCTAACCCTCTCCTTCTCCTCTCCACTGTATTACAACCCCACAAACACAAAACTAGTTATAACAATGGTACTCAATGAATATTGCTCATTTAAGGCAACAATCTTTTGTCCTTGTTTGTTTTTTTAATCAAAACCAGTTGTAATCATGGGAATTAAAAACACAATTATACTATTAGTTCCCCTTAGTTTATTGGAGAGAACATTTTCTGCTTTTTCCCTGCTTGTTTCTTCATCTTAAGGGAGAGTTTCTTTCTTCTGTGACTTATACTCTGACTAACATTTTGGCTATTCTTTTAAGATTATGATAGGGTATTAATTTTTGTTATTCTTTAATTATTTTATTTTCTTAGAAGAGCGCCTTTTTACATTTAGTGTATTAGTATCTACTTATATTACATTAAGTTTTTAAAAGAAACCATTTTCTTTGGGGTTGATTAGCATCCTAATGCAAACATGGATTTCTGGGAAGATGGCAGAGCAGAGAGAAGCAGAGTAAGAGCCTCTCTGAGATTTTTTGTCCAGATACTGGAATATAGCAATTTATATTCCAGTGAAGAGAAGGGAAGAGAAGAAGGAGGAAAGCGTGTTCTCAGGACCCAGCAGGGAGCTGAAGCAAGAGTTGAAGCCCACGGGGAAAGCAAAAGGAGAGACCAGCCCAATAGAAGAAGGTGATGGACAAACAGCACTTTCTCCCAGAGCTCTGGCTCACAGCCCTAGCTCACAGCTCTGCCTTACAGCCCCGGCTTGCGGCCCAGCCCAGGTCACAGCCCCGGGTCACAATCTGGGCTCACGGCTTCAGGTCACAGCCCAGCTTATGGCCCCACCTCTTGGAATGAGTGATGCAGTTTCAGCTAGCAGATGCACAGTGACTATTGGAGACCCCAGAGGCCCCCACAGAAAGACACACAAACGAAGCAGAGTGGTGGACACTGAAGACTGCAGTGACTGGTGAGGTACCTGAGTCATCTGATCTCAGACGGCCCCCAGGAGAGGTTGGTGATCTGCCAATCACCATTTTGGAAAGGGGCTGAGAAAAGACTCACGAAAATGGCCAGTGGCTGTTGGTGCTGGGGAAAGGTAGGGCAAGGCAGAACAGAGTTCTATCTCAATTTGGCAGGAGGGAAATGAGCCAAATTCAAACAAGCAGGGAACTGAGTCCAAGCTGGCGGGAGACACACGTGTGTCTCCAGTAGAACAAATTGGGTTTCAACCCCACAGTCAGTGATCAAGCTGAACTTCAGTGGAATTGGTGAAGTCTTGCTATTGAACCCAGCAGGGAACATGCACTACCCTGCCATTAATCAACAAGGACCTGGGACTGTCTACTCTGTGTACCAGTGACAGCAGAGACATGCCTGGAAGTGGACATTTTTTTTTAATACAGTTTTTTTCCCTCTCTGCTCTTCTTTCTGTCTCTCTCTCTCTTTTTTTTTTTTTTTTTTACTTCTTCCTTCTCTCCTTCCCTTCTGTTTTCTTCACTAGTTCCCAAAGTTTGCATAATTTCCTCCTGGCTTCCAATCTTGCTTCTCATCTCTTTCTCTTCTTCTATTTATCTATCCTTTCCTCCTAATCTCTTTTCAATTTTCTCCCCTGAGAGTGAAATCACCATACTGAGAGCATATTTACTGCATACGAGTTTCTGGTTTATTTTGAACATTGTTATATAACCACAAATCTAGCTCATAAGCTTTAAGGTGGTAGATCAATAGTTACTACAGTTTGTTATTTTCTAGACTGTGTCTGATGCTATTGTTGTTGCTGATTGTACTACTTTAGCCAAGGTGACAGAATTGTTCTACTCAGTTCTACCTTGCAAGCCAACAGAGAACATCAAAAGCAGTGTTGGAGTGAATTATTGCATGTCAGTATTGACATGTTCTGCTTTGACATATTTACATTACAAACTCCTAGAGACTGCCTGCAAAAAATATACACATATTACCAGTAAAGGTAAATCTGACAATGAATGGAAATTGCTTTAAGATTATTTTTAAAAGATATTTTAATGCATATATTAAGTTTAAAGGTAAATTTAACAATGAGAGGAAACAGCTTTAAATAGAATTTTTAAAAATTACTTTTTGATCTTCTTTATTTGGTACAAATTAACTTTTCACAACCTTGCCTAAGTAAACTAACATTTTTAAAATTATTCTCTTAATATTTGGACAATCAATTTTTCTACTGAGAGACTATGAAATGAAGGCTTAACTTAGGCAGTGGGCATATTTAATTTAAACAGCATCATTTCAGATTTCCTTACCTGAAAAATCACCTTAAAAGAATAGAAAAATTGTTTCTATTCTAGGTAAATTTTGTATAGATTCTTTGCAAAAGATTGAACAATTACATTTTCAGCAACTCAGTGTCACATCTCCAAAGTTGTCAGATCAGGGGAAAAGCAGAAAGGCAACAGGAGAGAGAGGGGAATGGGAAAATATGGAAAATGATGAATGAGCCTGCTGTAAATAGGGAGGGAGGGTGCAGAGGGGAGGGGGGAAGAGGGGGGAGAACCAAGATACATCATGTATAGGTACAGAATTAATGTAATGAATGTGACCATTGTATGTAGAATGTACCAATACATGTTCTTGGTTTAAAATAAAAAAATAAAAAAACAAAGTTGTCAGATCAGTCTTCCTGGTTAGTAGATGATGTTTACTGATTGAATATTAGATGTTCTTGAATTGATCTCAGGGGACCAGCAGAACCATGAATGTGCACTCTTGCTGCATGCATGTTTCATGGCTAGTTTTAAAACTTAATCATCGTAACCTTCCTGCTCCTCTAACTTATTAAAGAAAACCTAGGAAGAGAATAAGCCACTGCTACTCTCCAATGCGATGGTAGTTTGGATGTGGGGGCAGCTGAATATCTACCGAGGAAAAGGGCCAGTGCGAGAGCCCTGCAGTGACTCTTTCAGCTGACTTTGGGCCGCCAGATTTTCTGAGTGTGGCGTCTGCCAGAGGAGGGACGTAACTGTGACATTTTGAAATGCTCTGATATGGGCTTGTTTGCAATACAGGCTTCTAAATTATCAGGTCATTTTTTATCAGATCAATCACCAGAAGATGAGACGATGTTAGTTTTTTACTCTATACTGAAATAAGTCCATAGTACTGCAATGAAAGGAAGCCTCTCCTTGACCCTCCTCCGCCAGATACAGATAGAAAGAGGGATAAAGAAATAGATTATAGATGGCCAGACAGATAGATAGCTGAGATAAGTAGCTATTTCCTGTACAAACTAGCCTTCAAAACAAATGAGGTGCTTTGGGCAGGGTTGGCTTCCATCCTGAGTTCTTGCCTGATGTTAGTGTACTTCTCTATTTAAAAAGCATCAGAAGGGCTGGGGATTTAGGTCAGCCGTTAGAGTGCTTGCCTTGCAAGCACAAGGCCCTGAGTTCGATCCCCAGCACCGAAAAAAAAAAAAAAAAAGGCCACTCAGCCTATAAAAAGCATCAGAAGTTGTGTGAACCTCGCCTCTTGCACGCCTGTATACAGGGAAAAGCGTCCCAGGACAGAAGCTCGTCTGACAAACAGGGAACCCTCGAGAGACAGGAGCGGGGAGAGGGAGGCGAATGTCCTCTCTGCACACTTTCAAGACCCTTTCTCTGGCGCTGCCTACTCGCCTCAGTCCCCTCGGAGGACCCGCACTTTGTCCACTTCAACTATGGCATTTGCGGGCAGCACTTAGTCATTTGGAGGCGAAAGTAGAACGTGAGATTTCCTCCTGCAGTGGAGAAGGACGCAGATGTTATTTCAACTGACATCATCAGCCCCTGGAGTGGAGCATGTAGCAATGAACTTGTATGTGTTCTGGCAAAGTGTGTTCAATAACGTTCTTCCTTAGATAATATCCATAGGAGAGGAGAACTAGAAAGGGTGAAGCGGGTAAAAGAAGGAAGGGAAAAAGAAAAGAAAGGGGAAAGGGAAATATGGAAAAATATCAACAAATATATAAATAAACCTGCTATAAACAGGGAAGAGAGGAGCAGAAGGGAGGGGTGGGGAAGAGGGGGGAACCAAGATGCATCACGTACAGGTACAAATTAACTATGATGAATGTGATCACTATGTTTACAATGTACTGATACATGTTCTTGGTTAAAAAAAAAAGTTCTTCCTTAATTGATGGAAATTCAATAGTCCACCAAAATAAGGGATCATAACCTTATTCATCAATCACTTAATGTCTATCAAGCCACAGCACTCTTTTATGTGTAGTATATATAGTGTCTAGTATAATTAAAGTGCTTAGTGTGCATTATCTACTCTGAGGCATTGTATTAGCTACTGAGGACACCATGGTAACAAAAACAGAGGCTAAACCCACCCTAATGAAGAGTCTACAGAACTGTGGGGAAAACAGACATAATTTAATATGCCACTCTATAGTTATAAGCCAGTTATGAGCTAAGAAAACAACAGCATGTGCCAAAAGGACCTTGTGTACTGGCCACGGAGCTTTAAGAACACCTGCTGGGAGCAGATGTTGGAAATACAACCGGCTACCACTAGGGAAGGAAACCTCAGGACAAGGACTGAGCCCTCCCTGGATGACAGCGGGTGTGAGTATTGTAGCGCTCAGCCTGCATTAGGACCTTCCTCAGCACTCTGCATGATTATCAGGTCAACCTGCACGACCAGGCAATCAGGGAGTCGCTCTAACTATTCCCATTGTATAAACACTAAACAAATAAATCCTAAAAGTGAGACTTTGAAAGTTTAAGCAACTCAGTCTTGCCAAGACTGACACTTGTTTCCTTGACTGCATGTCTACATCCTTTCCACAAAGATTTCTTTGCTGTCTTTCAAAGGCCTCCTATATTTCCATTCAAAGAGGTCTTTTCATCTCTTTAAAATATGTTCTTTGCACCTGAAATATAATTATATGGTAAAATTTGAAATAGACATAGAATTCTACTTCTTGTTTGTGTTCTGAAATATGAAGGAGTTCTTGGAGTTCTGGACTCAGTAATTTGTGTGAAATTCTGAAAATGTAGAGAACACAGATAAACAAAACTAATAAAATTATTCAACCATTCTTTAGCAAATAAAGTAATATTCTGTTGCATTTTATTTTATCTTTTTGCAAAATATATCAAAATGTACATTTTGATATTTGTTTTTAAGAAAGAATGTGTACTACAGTTTCCTTTGGCATGATTAAATAGAGGAAATTTCTCATATAATATGTCATCAGAAATAATGACTTAATGACTTCATGTATTACTCAGGTTGGGGGAAAAGGTGAATCAAAGCCATCTGTCAATTACTGAATTGATGCTTCCAAAATGCATTTTCATTTCTTTCTTTCATTTAGAAACAATATGTTTTATTTTCCATCATTAGTAAGACTTGTTTTCTAGTGAAATCTGATTTGGCCCAATAGAAAGCTGAAATGGAACTCTCTGACTTTACCAGAAAGGTAGGATAATCCCTAATTTTCCAACTTTTTAAATTCTCCACAAAGAATAGCATTGTGTCAGGCAAATTTCCAAAGGAGTATTGAAATCTGTTAAGTACGTAGCAGCTCGCTATTTTTCAGGTATATGCTTTATATTCTCTATTTTGAGGCTCCATAACAATGCTGTTAGGTTGGAGTTCATTTCTCTATTAGTTTATGCTCTGTAATTAAATACTCCATAATCTTTTCTACTATTAAAACCTGAGCACCTTTATTTGTTTAACACTTCCTCTAGTAGCCCACTAAGAACAACTGTCACTTGGAGGTGCTGAGTTCGGAATAAACTACAAGAGACAATTATATAAAGGAACTATATATATCTACATCTATATATAATTATATGTGTTTATATAATTATATATATATGTTTGGTAAATAGGAAGAAGGAAGATTCTTTTCAAATGGATGGGGGAACAAGATATGGATGTCTGAAATGACCAGCTTCCAAGAAAACTTGAAAAACCACCTTAATATAAGCAGAGTTAGCAGAAATAAAAATAGACGACTAAAAGTCAACGGGCGAACAGTTTATGAAATAACAAAGACGATTAAAAGAAATTTGAAAGTTAAAAATGCTGATCCAACAAAATACTAAATAAAGCACTCAGAACTGAAAGTGAATTCATTTAAAAAAAAAAAGCCATAAGATGTAACCGTGCCTCAATTATGTTAAAAAGATGCCCCTGAATAGGGGCATCTGGCATACACTAGCCCTTTCACAAAGAAGCAAGAGATGTTTTTTTGTATATTGGGGTGAGTAATGACCAGTCTCGTTAATGTTCTCCTCTTCATCGCTCTTGTGAGCCCTTCAGCAGGAAGGAAGTTTACCCAGATCCAGCTCATTCCTGCTTGTTTCCTTGGAGAAACTACAACTCAAGGAATCTACAAAGAAAAAGCCTACCAGCTGTGGTGGTGCATGACTGTAATACCAGAATTTGCGAGGCTGAGGCAGGAGGATTGCTGCAGGTTCGAGGCAGCCTAGACTACATAACGAGTTCAAAGCCAGCCTGAACTACTCAGTGAGACCTTGTCTCAAAACAACAACAACAACAACAAAGCCCCTACAAATCATTCCCTCACCAGGAGTGCTCAAATAAGAAAAGCCTGAGTTACATCGCCTGCATGAGCATGCCCATGGTAGAACCAGAAAGAAACAGCACAATTTGGGTTACCACTCTACCTGTGTGGGTCTCCTCCATTGATTCCTTGTGCCTTGTCCAATCGCTTATTGATAACAAAACCGGGTGTGAGCTCCACATAGTGGGTGCTGTGATTTCTGCCCCCACCTACACACATGAATCACATGGACCCTCCTCAGGGTCTGAACACGGAACACATGCTTCAGAGTCACCAGTACTGGAGCTGCCGATACCTGGACCCTTTTGAGGTAACAAAGCTGGCGACAGTGCCTGAGAAAACCTCACTACCCAATAAGGAGTCTCCATTCCCAATGTAAGAACAGCCACGCAGGATGAACTGACACACTCTGCTGTATGCAACAGACACGTCTGAACCACTAAGGTGTCCTCACTCTTGCCCACCCCACAGAAACAGTGTGTCTCTGGTTCTACTGCAATGTGTACTGCACACAAACTCAGTCATCACAGTCAGTGAAGCCACAGCAGATTATACTGTGTTGCCCTAGTGGAACTAAACTAAATATTGGATTAAAAAATGACACCTTAACACATACCTTTAAAAAAATCTTCTCACAAAAATGAACATCCAATAGATGTAACGAAGATCTATTTTAACAGATGTGCACATTTTTATATAAGACATAAAAAATTTAATATGATATCTCTGTAAGATAATAACTACTACCCATTTCCCAGGCACTAGTTTCCTAGGATATGGAAGTAGTCGAAATACCTAATAAACAGTAAAAATATATAATATTTAAAATAGCTCAATGAGTTCCAAAATAATAAAAATAAGCAAAACATAAATGAGTGAGACCATGAAGATATGAATGAAAAATGCAGCAAAGAGATATGTTTAAAAACATACAATCAAGAAACTTGGAAGTAGAAGCTTAATGACTAAATGAAAAGTTCAGCTGAAAGACTCAACTAGAGACTAGATCAAGTGGAAGAAAGAATATCAGAGCTTGACGCCAGATCTTTTGAAATACCATATTCAGACTGAAATAAAGAAAAAGAAAGAAAAAGGGAACACTCAAGAATTTTGGAACTGAATGTGGTAATGCAAGCTTATAATCCCAGCTACTTTGGAGACTGAAAAAAGAGAATTCTAATAAATTCAAGGCCAGTCTGGGCAATTTAGCAAGAACCTGTCTCCTAATATAAAACTCAGGGGTAGAGCTCAGAGTTGGAGCATGTGCCTCACATGTGTGAGGCCATGGGTTTAATACCCAGAGTCTTTTTTTTTAAAAACCTTTGAGACACCATTAAGAGATAAATAAGACATAGCACTGGCTTATGCAAAGATAAGAGAATAAAGGTTAAGATTAAAGAAAACCTATTCAATGAAATGATAGTCAAAAATTTTAACAACTTCGGGAAAGATGAGCCATTCAAATACCTGATACTTATAAACTCAAAATACAATAACCAGAAAAGTTTTTCCCCACAACATATTACAGTCAAACAGTCAAAAATAGAGGACAAAGAAATCATTGTAATATCTGCAAAAGAGTAGCAACAAGTTACTTTTAATGTGAACCAACATAGACTACCTGATTTCTCAAGAAAAATTCTACAGGCTGGAAGTACATGAAATAAGTATTTCAAATACTGAAAGAAAAGAATTTCCAACCAAAATTATTACATACAGCAAGGCTATCCTTGAGATTACAAAGAGAAATTAATCTCTTCCAGGATAAGCAATGACTAAAGAAAACCATGACCACCAAGGCAGCCTTACAAAAGATGCTTAAGGGAGTTGTACAACCAAAAGTGGAAGAAAGATAATTACCATTATAAAAGCATGTGAGAGTATAAATTCCACTAAAATAGCAGATAAAAAGGAGGAATGGAAAAAGATCAACATGGTAAGCCAAAACCATGAAGATAAATAAGACAGGCAGAAGTGAAGAAAGACTATTCAAAACTACTATAAAAAATACAAGAACCCAGTATGGGTAATATAAGCCTGGAACCCAAGAACCCTTGGGGACCAAGGCAGGAGGATGGCAAGTTTGAGTCCAGTGGGGACAGCCTAGTGGATTAGTGAGATCCCGCGTTAAAGTGAAAAATAAAGGAGAGCTGAGGATGTACCTCATTTCAAAGGTCTTGAGTTCATTCCTCGGTTCTCAGCGAATAGGAAGAAGACGAAAGAGATGGAGAAAGAGAAATACAAAAAAGTGACAGGCAAAATTCCATCCCTTTCAATAAAACCTCTGAATGTAAATGGTCTCCATTCTTCAATTTAAAGATAGAGACTGGATTAATGAATTTTAAAATAAGACACAGTGTTTTGCCTATAAGAAATTCACCTCACCAGTAAAGACACAGACTTAGAGTGAAAGAATGGATAACGACAAATAAGCAAATAAACTTTGAAAGTAAGCACTGGTAACTACCCTTATAGCTGACAAAATACACTTTAACATAAAAAAGACACAGAAATTTACTATATAATGATCAATGGATAAGATCATCAAGAAGATAGGATGATTATAAATCTATATAAACCTATTGTTGGAGCACCCAAATTTATTTTTAAAAGATAATATTAGACCAAAAAGGGTAGAGAGTCTCCAATACAATCATAACGGGGGATTTGTCAAGGCTTTAGAGGAACTAGAGTCCTGTGGTCTAGGGCCTGCATGTGCAGGTGACTTTTCCAATCTGTGGTGGGACAGAATGGAAACTCTAACCCAAGGAGGGACAAATACGTGGCACCAGGGATGGACAAGCAAGTGCCATCAAGGAGCAGGAGAATCTTGGGGAAATAATTACACATCCATTCCTTCCTCAGACACCACAGGGGACGTCTGTGCATTGCCATGCCTGTCTGCATGTGCCCTCTGGGGAACTCTCGACATCCATGCTGGGGACTGCTAATGGTGTGGAGACCTGGGGCCTCACCAGATTCACGGGTCTGAGAGTGGTGCTCTGGAGAGAGTGGATGAAAAAGTACCACAAGCAGAGGAACAGAGTGAGGTTCCCTGGTCAGAAATGTCTGACAATGCACGAGGTGAAAGGCTTGCAGGGCAACAGCACAGAGATGACCACGGGATTAGCCCTGCAGGGAAGGGGACAGACAGAAGAGGGACCTGGGCCAATTACACGGCACCCTCCACTCTGCAAATTAACTAATGTGATCAGATCTTGGGAAAGAGACAAGGACTGGCTGATGGCCAGGCACAGAGCACCAGTTGCAGCTGGGAGTTTGCCCCGGAGAGACACCGGGATTGGTGCCCTCCTGGCCCACTGGAAGGCAATTAAGCCAATCATGGGAGTGGAGGGAGAGCGTCAGCTCAGAGACCTGCAACTAGGCTCAGACTGCAGCGTCTGCGGGAATCTGGGCTGCTTTGATTTTGTGCTTTTTATACTGTGTGAGGATTTCATTTTATCGTCTTCATTTTTGGTAGTTGCTTCTCTTTTATTTATTTGATCTTTTTTTTACTATTATTTTTGTTTCTTATTCTCTGTCTTTTCTTTCTTTTGTTCTGTTAAAATGGCGTATTGCATTTATTGATTTGTGCGTGTTGAGACATCCCCGCATCCCTGGAATGACTCCTACTGGGTCATGGTGTATAATCTTCTGATGACTGGCACATTCTGTTTACTAGTGTCTTACTGAGGATTTTTCCATCTATGTTCATTAGGGAGATTGACCTGTAGTTCTCTTTTTTGGTAGTATCTTTTTCTGATTTTGGTATCAGGGTAATGCTTGCTTCTAGGCATGAGTTTGAGAGTATTGCTTTCCTTTCAATTTCATTAAACAGTCTGAGGAGTAGTGGTATTAGATCATCTCTGAATTTCTTGCAGAATTCAGCAATGAATCTGTCAGGACCTGGGATTTTCTTTGTTGGTAGTTTTTAAATTACACCTTCAACTTCGACTGATGTTGGGTTATTCAGAATTTTTATATGTTCTTGATTCAGCATAAAGAGATATTTAAACACAATGAAATGTTAACATATTTACCTACAAATGGTGAAACTATTTCATTTTTTAGCTTCTCTATGCTTTCAACATCTCAACTTCAGCTGCACTCAGCTGCTTGCCTGACACAGTGATCAGTATCTTCCACTGAGGGCTCAGAGCCTTGGCTGCCGCGCCCCTATCAAGATGCAGAGCATGGAAACACCGAGGTGCCCTGTCACTTTTCTGCCCCATTATGCAGCAGTGACCTAGCTTTTAGGGTGACAAGGCTGACTGATATTGAAATTCCTTTCTTTGCTACTGTGCCACATGTGTGGAAATTTCAACGGTACTGAATGACAGAAACTGTCAGATCCTGGAAACCCTTACCGAACTTGCAGGTGGAGATGTCTCCCTGCCCTTTAAGATTCTGGACTTCTAGTCCAGTAGAGTCAACAGCTCCAGATACAGGAAGCATAAATTCTACAAATGAGTTAATGAAAATGAGAAGGGGAAAAAAGGCAGTATTTTTTAGTTCACGAACCTGTCTACTTCAACTATTGGAAAGCCACCCCATTGACTATATGAAGGGGTCTGCAAATTTCATACACTGAGACAGTAAGTCTTTTAATTTTTACCTAATAGGCCATAATGAACTTTGTCAGAACTACTTTGTCACCAAAGGGCAAAAATAGCCATAGTTAGTTTTTTTAAAATCTGGAAGGTGAATATCTCCATTAGGACCTACAGTCCAAGGCAGTGATCCCCACAGACACCATAAAAACCATTCTGTTACTTTATGTCATTAGTTGCCACCGAGTTGCTGGTGGGCCTGGTCTCGACTGTGAAGACTGTACAGAGAACTCAGCATCCAACTGTGCTGCCGACAGCTGGGTCCTTGCAGTCGCTGTCAGCTGAGCAGCTGGTGACAGCTCGAGCAGCCAAAGGGCACATTACAGCCTCCGTCCCTGTCACCTCGACAGCTGTGGTCCACAGCTCATTGAGCACACACCGGAGTAGGCAAAGACATCTCATAAATGAATGGTGCTGCCGTCAAACATGTATAGATGTGACGGGCGTTAAGGAAACTCAAAGCTCACAATCACAGAGGCCCTGACACAAAGAGGCGCGAGCACTTCCTCCCGTACATCTATCGTTGCTTTCTCGTTCCCGCCCTCAACGTACCCAGGAGCCTTCCCTGGCAGCAATCTTGGTTGACAGTCCAAGAAGAATCACTGGAGTATAAGTGTATCTTGCATTTCATTCGTTTTTCATTTTAAACTAAATTCATTGATCTTCTGCATTTTAGCTTAGTTCTGACATCCAAAAAATAATAAAACAATATAGAAGAATACACATACTGTTAAATTTGTACAAACCAACATTTTGTTTTCTATTTTATTGAAAATAAACTTACACTTTGTACAAATTTTATTAATTTAAAAATGGATAATATGACACACTTTAATATTTACTTCTTTCCACAATGAAAATATACAAAAAGCAATTTTAATACAAATAGAGGATTAATAAGATACACTGGAATTCTTACTAACTTATAAAGTCAGTGTTAAACACTTAGGCTCTTTCGTTTTTCTTGTTAGTTACATTTTAGGTATAAAGTATAGGTGTAAATATTTCTACCTGGGTAATGGGAAATTGATCCACAGGCACCAGTGCATAGGCAGAGTTATTTTCATAAAAAAGCAGGAATTATGCCAAAAATGGAAAAAAGTTTAGCCATGATGTTCATAAAATAAACCAGAAAAGCATACATGTTATGAAATGATGCCTTAATTGAGTGTCTTTCCAAGTAAAACTATCCCTTAAATTTCAAAAATAAAAATGTAAACCTATGTCCCCAGACTGATGTCGCAGCCTGGCTGTGCAGCACCGATGGGCTGAATAATATTCCAAGATGACCACCTCACAGGAGAGCTATATTTTCTGGATTCCTAGGCCCCTTTATTATAAAAATGCTGCCTTTCAAAGGGGTGCTAGGTGCAATGAGATTTCCTGAAATGGATCACAAAACAAAAGAATATTGGTCAAAAAGTAGTAAACATGAACAGTGTTGCTTTAGTAACAGTAGTGCCCCAGTGGTAATTGCGAACCTTTGATTCATGGATCATGTTTCATATGTATTGTATGTTAACATTAAGGGAATCTGAGCAAATGGCACATGGGAATTTTCCTCATTATGTTTGCAACTCTTCCATAAATCTAAAACCATTTGAAGCTTAAAGGTTATTAAAAAGTGGCAAAGAGCTGTAAGTCTGCACTTGTGCACACAAGAACAGAAAACTGAGCAGTACAGATGCTCTGATAAAAGTAACAACAAAGAACACACAAGCGCCCTTTCAGAACAACCCCTGGAGACTGGGGGAAGTAGTAGCAGCAAAGGCACAAGGGGCTTCTGTGTACCTGGCCATGCTCCATTTTTTGACCTGGAGTGATGGTTGGTTATATGTCTTTATTTTACAGCATTGTATTGAACTGTACTTTATGTTACATGACCCTTCCAGAAACAAGAAGTTTAAGAACACTTTCGTATTATTCTCTGTTGCTGATGAAGGTTCAGGTTGAAAGATGATGTGAAAATAATGTGGTGGACAAGTAGCTGGAGGAATTGTGCAGAGACAGATGTAACAGTAAGCCACAAATCTAGAGATTCTAGAGCAGCGAGGATCTTGGGAATGACCGAGGCCAGCAGCAGTCAGCTTTTCACAGAGGCAGCTTGGTAGATACTGCAGTAGGATGAGGCAGGATGCATGCATGCGTCCTAGCAAAGTTCCTCAGTAGATATTGATGCACAGATTATAAACTACTGAACTGTCCCAGCGAAGTGAAAAGAAATCCAGAATGTCTCAGAAATGGTACAAGAACCAAAGATGTTCTCAAACAAACCTGAGATATTACAATTCTCTAGAGAGCAGAAGCAGTAAGTTCTACCAACCTTAATAAGATTATCAAACATGTTTTCCATCAAGAAGTTCTTTTGAATCCTAGAAATAACACTACATTTCCAACATATGCTATGCTTCATCCTTCTAAAACAGCAAAACAAACAATATCTTTGTTATTCATTAAAGAACAGCAGATCATAGTTTCATAGACTATTGAAACTGGAGGGCTTCTAGCCTACTTACTCATTTGAAAGATGAGGACACTGATGTGAAGTCATCAGTAACTTCTCAAGACTTTCAAGAATTCCATTCTTCTTCTTCAATTCAATACATTAGGGTACTTCCCCTTGGTTAGTGTCTGACCATGTGATCTAATACATGGTGTACAATAGCTTTAGTTTTGGCTTGGGTTCTTCCACATATTCGGTTCATTGTAATTTTGTTGAATAGTTCTATTAAGAATATTTGTTGCTGAACACAAGGATGATGGCGAGTGACAGAAGAGAAAGTGAAACTGCCTTTGGACAACTTAAGTAATTCATGATGCTCTTTCTCAATGTGAAGATAATTCACAGTGAATTGAATGGGAATTTAAAAAGGTTTTTTAACGAAGAACAATTTTAGGAAAGCAATTGTAAAAAAGACAATCATTAAAACAGCTAATGCTATATAATTATTCCACAAGCCCCAAGATGAGAGGTCAATATTCAGACTTGCTAAGAATTCTTCACCAGCACATCTGAAATTTAAGACAGAAAAATGTAACTTCACTCCTAGCATATGTTAAATTTTATTCAATAGTATCAGTATTCCTTTGATAATGAATCCTGTAGGTTAACCAAAGATTAACAGTTATCACTTCAATTTATAGCAGCTAACACTCATTGAGTGCTTACCATTTGCTAGATACTATCTAGGCAATGCTTAAAACAATTCAGAGAGGTATAGATATAATATACATTTAAAGGGGGAGTGGGGTTAGGTTTAAGAAACTCGGCCAAGATTACAGAGTGATGCTATTTTTCTTGCTTCCTTAAATTCATTTATTTCCAAATCTACAATGCTATTCTCCTCAAAGGAAATACTTATCAAGGTTTTTGTTTTTTACTGTCTTTTGATGAGCAATACTGAGGCTTTGTCCTGTGACACCCATAGCCCTTGTTAAGAGAGTCAAAGGTCCTTGTCATTTGGCTAATCCACGAGAAGCCACTGAGAACACAGGCTATGCATTCTAAAACTAGGACCACAAGGAACAAGGACTTCTAGCTAGAACCACATTCGGTCGGCTCTTCCACCAAGACTGATGAGCAGCAAAGAAACTCAGCCACAAGACATTAGCAGCAGGCCAGGTAGCAGATTCGTACCTTAGGGAGCTGGAGCAGAGCAGGATGGACTGGTACTGCTCAGATTAGAAAAACTCCTCTACTAAGTATACCTGGGGCAGCCAAAATGAATGCCTGCTCCCGTTATTATGCTTCTCTTGGAACTTGACAGTTCTAAAACATCTGTAGTCTCTCTTTTCTGTGACAGTAGCTTCCTCCTCCCTCTCTGAGAATGTGTCTTATGGGACTGTGAAGTCTGTGGCAGATCCTCCTTCTCTGGTCCCACTTTTCCTGTCCACTTCCTCCTACCAGCAGGCTGGCAGTGAATTTTTCCTAAAAATCTGCTACACCTGGATCAAACAAACGGCAGCAGTTGGATAACGAAAACCACTCTTGATACAGGATTTTACTGACAATATTCAAAACAGAAATTTGTTTGAAAGCTAAGAATTATTTATATTCTATGTAGATTATCAAATGGCTCCTTTTGGGTACACTTGATTTTGAAATGGGCTGCTTTGATAGTTAAGCAAAAAATGTATAGTCTCAGCTAACTTTGAGCCCAAAGTGTGGGGAATAGAAGGAGCTAAAGGTTTAGCAACAGCATGAAGGGAATGAACGTTGCCCAACTAAGATCCTGGCAATTCTCTTTACCTTGAGCATGAGAAGACACCGTGAAACAAAAAGCAGCATTCTCTTTTCTCACATAAATTTATGTATCAAAATCAAACAACAACAATCACGGAAAAGGGAAGTATCATTAAAATTTTAAAACTAGATCTTCCAGTTTTATTAAAACTGCATTTTTGTTTTAATGTCATTATGCAAATATAAGATTTCCTTTTCAACATGAGGATAAAATATGAGGATACATCTTTAGAGGATACATTTTATGAGAGTCAGTTTACACACACACACAACTGTTCAGATTTTTCTTTCATGATGTCTTCCAATGCCTGAAGAAAAGGGAACTTCCAGGATCTTGGTCAGGCAATGCTCACTCCCTCTGTGCTGTTGGTGCCCTTTTAGCTCCTACTATTGCCCACATCTTGCGCTCACAGGCATCAGAGACTGTAAGTTCCTGCTTCATTATCAACACAGCCCATTTGAAACTCAAATGTCCTCAAAAGGAGAAAATTAAACCAAACATCGAAACCTCAAAATGGTTTCCAAAGCAAAATACAAACATTTCTCCACTCTAAATACAATTTTTACTGCAGAAGAATGCAAGAGTTGTGCAGCATGTTCGTGTGTGTTACTGTGAAATGACTCACAGATAGGACAAGTTAGGCCCAGAATGATTTGCTGACTGAAAGAACTTCCACCAGCTGTAAGCCCAAAGGCCTTTCTACATGACACCACAGAAGGGAGCAAATCTATATAACACTAGGACTCTGAAGACAAACTTACGTTACATAGTTGGGACAGCCACTGCTTAGAGTTTCACTTGGTCCTGGACAGAAGTTTTGCCCCAAAAATTCACTATGCTGCAATGCCTAAAACACAGTGGGAATTAGGCCAAGGTAAATATTTTTCAATTTTAAAATGTTTTCAAGAAATTTATCACAGCTGTGTCCCAGTATTTTACCTTTAATTTTTTCTTTCTAAAAACACCAAGTTTCACATTCACAGTCTTTGTCACAGCAAAGCAACTAGACTTACTTATTTTGGAAATGAAGAAGTCTAGAGTTGGGATGTTGTTTTCCGTTGGTCAAGAGGGGAAGCACTACATAGATTACTTCACAGTTCTTTCCATCTCATCTCCCCAGTATGAACTCCACCAACACTAAACTTGCACTGATAACAGTTATGCTCAGAAAATAATGTTAACTTATGGCAACTATCTTTTGTTCCTCTTTGTTTTTATCAAAACCACTTTTAATTATAGGAGTCAGGAACTCATTTATATTGTATTAAGAAACAGAATTTTAGTGGGTGATTACTGTGCTAAGCCAAATACAGCTCTGAGTATTACTTGGTCTTTCTTTGTGTTCTTAGTTGAGATACAAGCTAGGCAGTCCAGTCTTCTGTCATCTGATATATTTCCTTACTGAAATGAAACACAATATGTTTTTATTCAATTAATCAATCTTTCCCCTTTCTATGAGATTGCTCCTCCTGTTAACTCCCTCAAAGAGCAGGGGACTCCCTGACCTTGCATTAACCATTCCTAATAGAAACTTCTCACCCGTTTCTCCTTCGAGGAAATAGCCAGGATAATGAGATGATCAGGGTTTATTTTGGCTGTTTCCAGCTGGGGAACAGTGACAAAGACAGACAAGCACAATTACCGTCAGGCCGTAATGTGGAATATTGATGTACTGAAGCCACGAGAGTCGAGACCCGGTGGTTCCGAAAAGAACTGTCATAAACCAAAATATCTACAAAAAAAGCAACAACCATGAATCACAAGTCCAGGAAATTCAGGAGGAATTCTAGAAAACTTCTTCAAGAACCCTAGAACCTTTAATTTAATACTATGGAAACAGTTTATGAAATATAGTTTAGAGAATAATGACAAGAAAAGAATAAGGTACTTAGAGTACAGACACAATTTTTGTCTTATATATTTTAGAACCAAGGATAGCTGAATCTTTGAATGCAAAAGCAATGCCTGCAATACACCAATTCAATTGCCTGTCCTAAGGACACCACTACTATCTGTTCTCCTAATAAACTTGGCAGTCTAGGAACAGACCAGAACAATCCCAAGCATCACATGCCCTTCTCTACTTCCATACAAAAATAAGATGTGCTATTTACAAAGGTTTGCACTTTATTTACATAACTTGGTGTCCGAAGCAGGCTTATTGTAACACAAAATTGAGAACTGATAAACAGAATGTGCTGAAATACAGCAGATCACATGGTCAATGAGTCCATCTAAACCTACCCTAACGCAGTATCACAACAGTGATGGCAGGAAGTACTACTCAAGATGAACAAGTGGCACTATGAGGTTCGCATAAAACTTGTCCTAACTGGGATGAGGCCTTCTGGGATACACAAAAAATATCAGTGTTTCTGGTGATTTAGACTTCACTTAACCAAATGCTTAGTATGCAGCAGAGCACTTCTGGGTAAATATAGTTTATGACTGGTTTTAAAGCTGTATAGAGACATTTTGTATAGAGATAATCTATACAATCATCAACTGAAAATATTTTTATTTACTGAGAGTTTTCTTTAATGGATGAAAAGGTTTAATACTTTCTCAATGATATCTATGACTGGTTGTTACCAAATTCAAAAGTGTAAGAAAAATTTGGCAAGAGCTCATGGTAACTATGTATCATTAAGAGATTTGTACTTCTACTATAGCAGAAACGGTGTGTGCTTTAGTAGGCAAAATATTTCTGTTTAATTTATATTGTAAGAGAAAATGTTCCATTAATCTGATAACTCATTATGTGAGTACAAAATTTAGGTACATGTAAGTTTAGAACTAGGTCACTATTTTTAAAAAAGATAAGCAGATATGTTGATAAAAGAGATTGCCAGGAACCCAGAAAAGTGACATAGTAATGTGAATTTAGGAATTTTCCAGTATTTTTAAAATGTTATTGTATTAGGGCATGTTAATATTATATAATAATGGGGTTCATTTTGGAAATTGGCACATGCATTTAACATATTTAATCAATGTCAATCCCCTCATCTTCTGCCCCACCCAAGTTTGTCTCCTTTCCCTCTCCAGAAGTCTTCCTCATGGTTTCCTGTTTGCTCTAACTATCTTTTATTAATCTTTTTTATTTTTTAGGTTTCTCAATAAGAGAATATATGTGACATTTAATTTTCTGTGACTGGCTGGTTTCACTTAACATGATAGTTTCTAGTTCTATTCATTTTCATGCAAATGATTTGATTACATTGTTATTTAAAGGTAATATTCCATTGTGTATATATACTACATTTTCTTTATCCATTCACCTTTAATGGGCACCCAGGCTGTTTTTCCAGATTAACTATTGTGAATTGAGCTGCTAAAAACATGGCTATCACTGTTATATCCAGTCCATAATTTTTTGGGAATATGTCCGAGTTGTGTAGCTGGGTTAACTGGTATTTCAAATAGTGTAGACTTCTGAGGGATCTCTATACTGATTTCCACAAAGGTTATAGTAGTTTACCTTCCAGCAACAATGTACATGGTCTCCCCACCACCACCCGCACCCTTGCCAGGATTCATTGTTTTTCATGTTTTGATAATAGCCATTCTGACCTGGGTGAGAAGGAATCTCAATGTAGTTTTTGAATAACATTTCTCTGATGGCTTGAAATATTGAACATTTTTTCATATACTTTTTGGCCATTTCAGCATCTTCTTTTGAAAACTATTCAGTTCACTTTCCCCAATTTAAAAATTGGATTCATAATTAATATAAGGGTTAAATTTTTGTTCTTTATATATTATAGATATTAATGCTTTACCAGAATAGTAGTTAGCAAAGATTTTCTCCCATTAATGGATTGTCTCTTCATTCTGTTAATTGTTTTCCTTGCTGTGCAGAAAGTTTCTTAATTTCCTGTAGTCTCATTTTGGTGCTTGGATCAAATTTAGGGCCTCACACTTGCTAGGCAAGCACTCTACCATTGAGCTAAATCCCCAAGCCCCTCATTTGTTGATCCTTATTATTTCCTGTGCTTTCTGAGTCCTGTTCAGAAAGTCTTTCCCTCTGCCTATGATTGGAGTGTTTCCCTTATGTTGCCTACCAGAAGTTTCAATGTTTCTGATTTTATATTCAGGTCTTTGATCTATTTTGATTTGATTTTAGTAGGGGATGAGAGACAGGGATGTTATTTCATTTTCTGCATCTACCTCTCTAGTTTTCCTAGCACTACTTGTTAAAGAGACTGTCTTTTCTCCAGAATATGTTTTTGGACCCTCTGCCAAAAATCAATTGTTTGAACTACAACTAGAGGTTCCATTTGACCTGGCTATTCCTCTGCTGGGTATCTTCCCAGAAGAATTAAAATCATCATATCACAGTGATATATGCACCACCATGTTCATAGCAGCACAATTTGTAATAGCTAAGTCTTGGAAACAACCTAAATGCCCAACAACTGATGAATGGCTAAAGAAGATGTGGTTTTTCTACACAATGGAGTACTACACCGCCATAAAAAGGACAAACTAGAGTCATTTGTATGTAAATGGATGTTCCTTGAGAACATACTGTTAAGTGAAATAAATCAGACACTTATTAGTACACATCGAATTGTTTCTCTGATATGAGAAACCGTAAGTGTAAATAAGGACAAAGGGGTAGAATAGATACTATGTTTAAAAAAAAAAAGAGAGATAGTATTCAAAAGAGAGAACTAGATAGAGAAAAGGGGGATAAAGAAGAAGGTTAAAAGAAAAGTAAGATGAAAGGGGAAAAAATGGTAAAGTGTATCTACACTTGTTGCAAATAGGGAGGGGTGGGTGAATGGAAGGGAGAGAAGGGGAAGGGGTGAAGAGGGGGGAAAACCAAGATGTATCATGTACAGGTACAAAATAACCATGTTGATTATGATCATTATGTATACAATGTACCAATACATGTTCTTGGTAAAAATAAAAATTAAAAAAAAATCAATTGTCTGTAGACAATTTTTTGCATTTGTTTCTTTGTCTTTCTCTATTGGTCTACATTTCTGGTTTTGTGCCAATACTATGTTGTTTTGTTGCTATGACCTTCTAGTACACCTAAAGTCCAGGATAGTAATGCTCCAGGATTGTTCTTTTGGCTCAGGAGTGCTTTGGCTACTCTGGTTCTCTTCTTATTTAAAGTGAAATTCATAACTGCTTTTTCTGATTTGTTGAGAAATTCTGGTGTTTTAATAGATTTCATTGAATGTATAGATCCCTCTTATGACCATTTGAACAATATTTATTCTTCCAATCAAAGGACAAAGGATTTCTATTTTCTAATAGCCTGTTCAATTTCTTTCTTCAGAGATCTGTAATTTTCATTATGGAAGACTGACTTTTACTTCCTTGGTTAAATTATTCCTATGTATTTAATTTTTTTAAGCTAATGTGAATGGAATTATTTTTCTGATTTTTCTCTCTGTGGGTTCATCATTGGTGTACAGGAACATGATTTATTTGTTTGTTTATTTTTTTTGGTGGGGGTGCTGCTGGGGATTGAACTTAGAGCCTTGTGCTTGCTAGGCAAGCATTCTGCCACTGAGCTAAATCCCCAATTCCAATTTTTGTGTACTGATTCTATATCCAACCACTTGATTCAACTTGTTTATATGATCTAAAAGACCCCTGGTGGAGGTGGTTTTTTTTTTTTTTTTTTGTATTCTAAGGATCGTATCATAAGCAAAAGGAGATAGTTTAACTTCCCTTTTCCTATTTACACTCCTTTTCTTTCTCTTTACTGATTGTGCTGCCTAAAGTTTCAAATGCTTTATTCAACAGAAGTGATGAAAGTAGATACCCGTGTCACATGCGAGACTTTACAGGAAATTCTTTCATTTTATTCTCCATTTAATATGATGTTTGCTGCAGGTCTGTCATATATGGCTTTTATCATTTTGAGGTAAGGTACTTTTACACCCATTTTCAGTAGTAGTTTTAATGTAAAGGATTTTGTCAAAGGCTTTTTCAGCATGTACTGAAATGATCATGTGATTTTTATTTTCAATTTTATTTAAGTGATGTATTCCATTTACTGATTTATGTATGTACTTCTGTTCCTGAGATAAAACCAAGTTGATCATGTTGTATGATTTTTTAATATGCTATTGATTTCTGTTAGTAAGCATCTAATTGAGGGTGTTTGCATTTATGCTTGTCAATGATATTGGTTTGTAGTTTTCCATTTTTGGTGAGTCATCTGGTTTTGGTATTAGGGTAATGTTGCTGCTATAAAATGAGTTTGGGAGGAAATATTTGCAGGGAATATTGGTGTTAGTTCATCTCTAAAGGTCTGGTAGTATTATGCCATAAATCCACCTGGTCTTAGGAGTTTTCTAATTGGAATTGTTTTAATTATTACTTCAAAGTCATCACTTGTTATTGATATGCTTAGATTTTACACATCTTCTTGTACTTCACCTATGTCTAGGAATTTATCCATTTCTACCAGGTTCTCCAAGTTATGGTAGTATAAATTTTAATCATTTGTAGTATAAATTTTAAATTTTGAAAGTAGTTTCTGATGGTCCACTGCATTTCAGTGCTGTCTGTTGTAATTTCATATTTTTATTTATAATTTTATTAATTTGGGCCTTCTCGGTCTTTTGGTAATTTTTGCAAAAGGTTTATCAATAGTGTTTACCTTTTCAAAGAAACAACTCTGTTTTGTTGGTACTTTATTTTTTAAGTTTCAATTTCATTAATTTCTGCTCCAATCTTTGTAATTTCTTTTCTTCTACTGGTTGAGTCTTTGGTTTATTCTACTTTCCTAGGAACTTGAGATGTGTCATCAGGTTATTTGATCTTACTCTGCTTTTCTAATGTAGGCACTTATAGCAATAAGCTTCCCTCTTAAAACTGCTTTGTTTCCCACAGAACTTTATATGTAATGTTTGCAGTATCATTTGATACCATGAATTTTTAAATGTCTCCCCTGATTTCTTCAGTGACCCAATGATCAGTTAAGAAGGTATTCTCTCTCCATATATTTGTGAGTTTTTGTGGTTCTTTTGATGTTGATTTCTAGCTTTACTTCATTGTGATCTTAGAGGATGCATGAGATAATTTCAAATGTATTGCATTCATTTATACTTTATCATCTAAAATGTTGTCCATTTTAAGAAGGTTCTGCAGCATGCTGAAAAGAAAGTGTATTCTGTTGTTGTTGGACGACATACTCTACATACTGGCTAATCCATCTGGTCTATAGTGTAGTTAATTTCTGATGTTTCATTGTTGATGATTTTCTAGTTCGCCTATTTGTGACAGTGGCTTGCTGAAGTCTTTCACTATGATTGTATTGGGACCTCTGTCATTTTAAGTAAAGTAGGTGTTGGTTTTATAAAGTTGAATGCATCAGTATTTGTTGTGTACATATTCATGACTGTTATCTCTCCTTAATGTTTCCTTCACTAGCATAGTGATTTTCTTTGTCTATTCTAACCAGTTTGGGCTTAATATCTACCTTGTCAAATATGAATGCAGTTACTTCTGTTTGCTTTTGGGGTCTGACTTTCTGAAATTTCATTGTTCATATTTTTGCTTTCAGTCTGTGAATGTCCTTGCAGGTGAGGTATATTTCTTGCAGGCACTGCATGGATGGACCTTGTTTTTTGATCCAGTTTTACAATCTGTATTTTAACTAATGCATTATGATGATTAACATTGAATGTTATCATTGAAAGCTGTGTACAAGTTCTTGTCATTTTGTTGTTTTTCTTGTGTTTGATTTCTATTATTTATTCTTTATCTTTTTTTTAATTGTGCTTTCTTCATTCCCACGATCTCTCAACTGTTGTCTTCTTGTTTTGTATTTAGGATTCCCTTAAGTATTTTCTGCAATGCTGCTTGTAGACAAGAATTTGGTTAGTTTATATTTATCATGGAGGGTCTTTATTTTTCCTTTGATTTTGAAAGATTCTTTGTAGGAAAAGGTAATCTGAGTTAGCAATTATTTTCTTTCAGTCGTTGAAAAATTTCTTTCCAGTCCTTCCTGGTCCTTAAGGTCTCTGGTGAGAAGTCTGCTGTGATTCTAATGGGTTTGACCTTATAAGTGATTTGGCACTTCACTTAACAGCTTTTAATATTGTTTCTTTGTTCTGAACTTCTGGTGTTTTGATTGTGAGGTGTTATAGGGAGATTCTTTTCTAGTTGTGTCTGGGCTTGTAAATACCACCTTTATTTCTCTCTTTATTTCTCTCACTTCTCAGTTTTAGGAAATTCTCTGCTATAATTTCATTTAATAGATATTTTAACCCATTTTCATTTATTTAAACATCTTCTTCTAGGCCAATAAGCTTTATGTTCTTTCTTTCAGATTTAGTCAGGAACTCATGCATAGTCGGATCAGTGTTGTTCATTACTTTTTTTTTTTTTCCATCTTTACTGTCAGTTCTAACATTTCCATTCTATTTTTGACACTTGACGTTCTACCTTCTGATTAGTCTTACCTGCTGCCTAAACTTTCAATGAAGTTCTTTAACTTATTGAGGTTTTCATTTTTGGATTCCTACCTGGTTTTTTTTTTTTTTTTGGTGCCTGGGATTGAACTCCTGGCCTTGAGCTTGGCTAAGCAAGCACTCAAACCACTGAGCTACATCCCCAGCACCTCCTACCTGGTTCTTTTTCAGAACTTCTACCTCTTTACTGAAATATCCTTTTAGATCCTACACTAACTCCTTTAATTCATTCAATGGCTTATGTTTATCTTCTTTGAGCTCATTGGTCAATTTAGTTATTAATCCATTCAGCTGCTTCTCTGTCTCTATTGATTTTATTGACCACTTCAATATGAGAGTTGTCTATTTTTGGAAGCATCTTGTTGCCTTGTTTTCTCATTTTAGTTCTGTCTCTGTGTTGAAGTTTGAAATTCAGTTTGGAAAGGTATGTCTTCTGCTGTATTTTGGGGGTCTTTTCGTAAGTGGTTATCTCTTCCTGATGTACTCTGGATTGCAGGCATGACTCCTCAGGTAAGTTTTCACTCATTCTTTTCTGGATACACCTAACACTGCTGGACAGAATCTGAACTTTTCCGAAACAGAAGCCTGAGATTCTTCATTGAGGACAACTATCTCTAGTGAACTAAGAAGGATGTCTTTTTTTTTTTTTTTTTAGTGGTGCCGGGGATCGAACTCAGGGCCTTGTGCTTGGAAGGCAAGCACTCTAATCACTGAGCTAAATCCCCAGCCCCAAGGATGTGTTTCTGACAATGTACTGGGACTCAGGTCGCTGGTTCTCTTGTGTACCTGATAGCTCTTCATGTGCGACTGTTGATGCTGAAGGCAAAGTTGCCTCCTCTCCTCTTTGTAGGGGCACTGAGGGTCTGCCACCCCACAGTGAGCACCAAGACCTTATCCTTCACCTACTTAGGGCTATGCCTGGAATGCACTGAGGAGAGTTCCACTGGGAGGCAGTCAACTTTGAATTTTGCAATAGTTTTAAAAAAGTCTTTTTCAAAATATAAGATGCATTCAAAATGGACTACCCACACTATACACTGTTAACTTTTCATTAAACTTAGCTTTCGGGCTGAAGAGGGGCAAATCTAACAAAACACGTCTGTTGTGGTTAAACAACCAGAATTTCTTTAATGCTAATATAAAAGGCAAGCAGATAATCTGGTATTTTTGCAAAGGAATTGCTCAATCAAAATTCTTGTTTTTTTTGAGTTTCTACTTTATGAAGTTTTCATAATATGTCATGAGAACTGTCCTCCAAAAACCTCATTAGTAAGGACATGTGAACTAAGTTATAGTAACTACAGAACAGCAGGAAAAAAATACGCTGCATAGAAGCATCAAGGAAAGCTGTTAAATTCCCTAATAAATTCTATTACAACATATAACTTCCTGAAAGCATCAGAATCTCATGTACAGAATCATGAAAGCAAAGTCTATAGGATGGCTGAATTGCAGAAAGGAACGATAGAACAATGTGCCTGTCAGAGATGTACGTTCCTACTCACCAGCATAAACCGAAAGTAGTTGTTTATGAGAAATGTTACTATGGGCAGCAGCACACTCTGACCTACTGCTACACCCAGCGCCACAGAATCAGATGAACAAGCCACCAGCAAAAGGGTAAACATCATATTGAAGAAAGCCTCCACTGTGGGTTTCAACCCTTAGAAAGAAAAGAAGAGATTAGTCCCACTGCCTACACTGCTAGGTATCTATGATGGTTTATTATGCAAGTAACCTTACAATATTCTGAGAAACTAGTATCAGAATGAAAAATCTGATTTACCTAGGAAATGGTAACCCTAGGTTACCCTGCATGTAAAACCATAAAGTTATCACAGTGGTTTCTTTCTGAGATTATTGCAAAGGCACTTTTCCATGTAGCACCTGTGATCCAGTACACATAATTATGAACGATTTCTGATTCCTGAGATACAGAGTTTCAGGCAACACAACTTGTCAGAATTTTGTTGTCTTCTCTCAAGGGAAATTCATCAATGACACATTAACTGGACACTTCCACAGTATGTATTGTTTTCTGCAACTGCATGAGTAAAGAAACTAGGATCAGAATTACATGACCTCACAGTAGTTTTAATATCTCCAAAAGGAAAAGGTGTGTCCATAATTTAAGTCCTCCAAAACAAAGCACAACATAATTCTGCAATGGAGAATGGGCAGCATAAGCTTTATAAACTACATTGTAAGCTATACTGAGCTAAAACTGTAGGTTATACAGTCTGAAGATCCAGAACAGGTATAAAAATGCCAATTAGGAGTCTGGAGATCTGTACTACCTGCCTAATTTTTTTGAGATACCTCTTATTTATAAAATTAAAGGCTTAAGATCCCCCAGTGACTTCATTTATTATATTACAAAATATGTATTTCTGGTGTGAATATGTATGTGTATGTGTGTATATTCTGTGAAATATATGAAAATCTGAGGCAATAAGCCAGTGGTGAACCCTGAATATACTGCACAAATGGCTCTTTATACGTACATGAAATAAGTATTATGATCAATTCAGTAAATCCCAAAGCCATCTTCTTTCTCTTAGTGTACAATGGGAGGGGAGAGAATACATGTACATATTAAAATCTTGATCTCTCTTGCTCTCTCTCTCTGCCTATATATATGATAAATGCTATACATCACATATATTATACATCTAATTATATATATATAATCAGGTAGCTATAAATTTAGAAATAGAGATATCATAGTTACTCTATTTTATTTTTATTTAGACATATATGTTGAGATACACAGAGGAAAAATATAGATAATCTGCAATAAATAGCTCAACTCGTCAAAGACAGTCCCGAGTAATTTTACATACATATTTGTGCATGACACACAGTAAACATGTCGCACTAAAATGTAATTTTTATAAAAACTTTTAAATTTTCAGTTGGGAAAGTCTTGAGAATAACATCTGCGTTGAATAGGTATTTCACAGTGGTTTTGTGCTTCCCTAGCTCATGGCTGGGACTGTCATTTTGAGAGCTGATACACTGGCAAAAGGGAAACTGGCTTTGTCTCACATCCAGGACTAAGGACACAGCCGCTTTGTCTTATTACTTACCTACCATTATGTATAGCAGGCTAGTAAATATAAAACTTTGCAACAACCTCCTGGGTAGTAAATCAGATAACAGTTTTCCAAGGAAATAAGATGGCACACTGTAGTATCTGCTCATATACTCACGCCTACAGAAGAAAAACACAGATTACACATCCCTGATATTAACAGGACATAAACTAGTAAGTGAGATTCTTTCTATACTGATTTCTGCTGCCACATGTGGCATAATGTGACAGTGTCCCACGTCCTCCATGTTCCCCCCAACTCTTCGTGCTTTCAGGTGCCAGCAGCCTTGACAGCAGCCACAGAAGGCTCTGGCTGGGAGGCTCCCTCACTACAGGTCCCTCCTGCTGTCACCTACAGTCCTCAGAGCCCCTCCAGTACATAGTCTGGGGCCCCTTGCTCTCCTCAGGGACTCTGCTTCTCCTCAGGTGCTGGCTCTCTGTGAAGAACAGCACTGCAGGCGCTAATCTCTGGGCCATGAGAGCTCTTCTTGCCTCACTTATGATTATGAAGAAGGTGACGTTATTATTCTCCAAGGCCCCCAACGCAGCCTCAGATTGCTAATCCGTTTTTACCTCTGCTACCCTTATGCTACAAAAAGAAAAGGACATCTTCTTTTATGATTACAGCTCTAATGTACACAGCTGTGTTAGCTATCAAATCCTAATCTTTCCTCTTCCTGACATATTTCTCCCATAATTATAAATTTTTCCACCACTATCTCCATTCCTTCCCTCTCTTCTGTCCTTGGCACTTAAATGTGGGCAATACTTTTCATCTCTGAAAAACACAAGAGTTTCCAGGAAGATGGCAGAGCGATGAGAAGCAGAGAAAAAGTCTCTCTGAGATTTGCTGTCCAGACACTGGAGCATAGCAATTTAGGGAAGAGAAGAAAGAGGGAAGTGTGTTCCCAGGACCCAGCAGGGATCTGAAGCAAGAGTTGAAGCCCATGGGGAAAGCAAAGGAGAGAACAGCATAGAAGAAGAAGGTGACAGACAGACGGCGCTTTCTCACAGAGCTCCGGCCCATGGCCCCGGCTTACAGCCCCGGGTCAGAGCCTGGGCTTACAGCTCCAGCTTGTGGCTCCAGCTCATGGCACTGGTTCTTGGCACAAGTGACACAATTTGAGCCTGCAGACACATGGTGACGGCTAGTGACCTCAGGTACCTCCACAGAAAGAAATACAGACAGAGTAGAGCAGTGGACATGGCAGACTGCAGTGGCTGGTGAGTTATCTGAGTCATCTGATTCCAGATAGCCCCAGGAGAGGGTGGCAATCAGCTGACTGCCATCTTGGAAAGGAGCTGAGCTCAGAACTCAGAAAAGCTGCCAGCAGCTTTTGCTGCTGGGGCAAAGCAGGGCAAGATGGAGCAGAATTCAAATTCAAGTCAGAAGGAGGGCAAGGAGCAAAGTTCAAACTGTCAGGGACCTGAGTTCATGCTGGTGGGAGACACATAGTGTGTCTCTAGCTGATCAAATTGGGTTCCAACTCCACAGCCAGTGATCAGACTGAACTTCAGTGGAAATGGTGAAGCCTTGCTATTGAACCCATCTGGGAACACTTACTACCCCGCCATAAATCTACTGCTGGGATTAATCAACAAGGAACTCTGTCTACTCTGTCTACTAGTGACAGTAGAGACAGGCCAGGAAGCAAACACTTCTTTTTGTTGTTGTTGTTGTATTTTTTCCCTTTCCACTTTTCTTTTCTTTTTTTCCTTACGTTTATAGGAAAGTGAATTTCTATTTTTGTTATTGTTTTGTTCTGTCCTTGTTTTTATTTTTTCCATCACTCCTTCCCTCCTGTTTTCTTTACTAGTTCCCCAAACTTTGCATCATTTCACTCTGGCTTCCAAACTTGCTTCTCATTTCTTTCTCTTCTTCTATTTCTCTACTCTTTCCTCCTAATCTCTTTTGAATTTTCTCTCCTGAGGGTAAAATCACAGTATTGAGGGCATATTTACTGTATACAAGTTTCGGGTTCATTTTGGATACTGTTATACAACCAAAAATGTAGTTCATATGGTTAAAGGTGGCAGATGAATAGTTACTACCATTTGCCATTCTCTAGATTGTGTTTGATGCTATTGTTGCTGCTGGTTGTACTAATTTAGCCAAAGTGACACAATTGTTCTACGCAGTTCCTCCTTGCATGCCAAGACTGAGATTTGCAGAGGGTCACAAATAAGACTGTAGGCCATGGTCAAAGAACTAGGGGCTGAACAAATATCAACTTCTCAGTCTCAATAAGTTGAAGAGGTAAGATCTTAAAACAGACTTAAAACATAAAATCTAGCTACACGTATAAGACATCTCTGAGGAAGGAGTCATTTCCAAAGGGTTCAATACTAACAAAGGGTTCAATACTAACAAAAAAGCTACCTGCCACAGACAATTCATAAGCATCAACCCAGAAATTAAAGAAGAAAAAACAGAAAATGAGAAGACATACAAACAAGATGCAATCCCAGACCTCCAGCTCACCAAAAGCAAACCCTGGGGATAATGAAGTGGAACAATGTGAAAGCTTCCCGCCCAGACTCTTGGAAGCAGTAACAGCAGAAGTAACAAAGCAGATGAATGAGGCACTAGAAAACATCAAAACAGAAGTCATTTCCAGAACGAAAGACATGACTAGTGACTCTACAGCAGATAGAGATAAAAAAAGAGGAGCTTAGGAAAATGATGGAAATCATAAATGCCCAACACAACAAAGAAATGGAATCCATGAAACAGATTCAGATGTCCAGGAGATTAAAAAGTCTGTGGAAAGGAGAGGCAGTAGAATGAAACAATGCAAAGACAGAATTTCAGATATAGAAGACAAGATTGTAATTGATGATTGAAGAAAGAAAGAGTTCTTCAAAACGGTAAGGGAACATGAAAAATCAATATGACAGCTGCTAGATGATACAAAGAAAAATAACATAAGATTGATTGTAGTCTATGAAAAAGCAGGAGATAGTACAAATGACAAAAAAAAAACTTGTTCACAGAAGTAATGGTAGAAAACTTGCCAAGTATGGAAAAAGAACTGGACATACAGGTAAGTGAACTTTTGAACAAATGGACCTAGTAGATGTATACAGAGTATACATCTGAGAACTCCAATTAGCCACGATCAACAAAAATTGACCCCAAGGTATGTAATAGTCAAGATCCCAGAAATTCAACACAAGAACAGAATATTGAAAGCTGTTAGAGAAAAGAAACCAATAACTTATAAGGGAAAGCCCATCAGAATCACAACAGACTTTTCAACACAAACACTCAAGTCAAGGAGATCATGGAGTAAAATAGTTCAAGTCCTAAGAAAAAACAACCTTCAGCTCAGATTGATGTACCCTGCAAAACAATCCTTCAAAAATGCTGGAGAAGATACTTGCATAACAAAGAACACCTGAAGAGATTCATGACCACCAAACCAGCACTCCAAAATATTCTGAAGGACATTCTGGAAAGAGACAATGAGGACTACAACTCCAGGAATCACAATGGAATGAATCCTTTAAAAGGCAAATAATTAAACAGAAGGGAAAAACAGGGAGCCAATAAAAGGTAAATAACACAACAAGAATAAGTCAACATATGTCAGTTATAACTATCAATATAAATGGTCTCACCTCACCAATCAAAAGAAGCAGACTGGCAGAATGGATCAAGAAGCAAAAACCCACAATATGCTGCATACAAAAAACACATTTAATTCAAAAAGAAATTCATAGACTGAAAGTCAAAGGATGGAAAACAATACTTAATGTGACAGGAACCCGGAAAAAAGCAGGGGTAGCTATTCTATTTGCAGACAGAGTGGGTTTCAAGCTAAGACTCATTAAGAGAGATAAAGGTCACTACATCCTTGCAAAGGGAACAATCCAAGAAGAAGAGATGACAATCATAAATATATATGCACCAAATAACAGTACATTTAACTATATACAACAAATATTAATGGACATGAAAAACCAAATAAGCACTAATACAACTTAAATGAGGGGCTTCAGTACCCCACTGTCACAAATAGATTGATCAACTAGACAAAAAGTCAACAGGGAAATAGCAGAACTAAACCAAACTTTTGAACAAATGGACCTAGTAGATGTATACAGAGTATACAACAACAGAATACACATTCTTCAGAGCTGCACATGGGACTTTCTCCAACATACACCACATACTAGCTCACAGAACATACTTAAGTAAATGTAAAGGAATCGAAATTATCCCATGCATACTATCAGACCTATAGTGCATTGAAATTGGAAATAAACAGCAAAAGAAACCACAAAAACTTCATAAACACATGGCAATTAAATCACACCCTCCTGAACAACCAATGGGTCACAGATGAAATTAAAGAAGAAATTAGACAGCTTCTACAATTGAACAATAATGCCATTACAGCCTACTGAAATTTAGAGGACACAATGAAAGCAGTTTTATGAGGGAAATTTATAGCATTGAACTCCCATATCAGAAAAAGAGAGTGAGGTCAAATAAACAACATAATGTTGAACCTCAAGCTTCTAGAAAAAGACAAACAAGTCAAACCCAAAGATTGTATGAGGAAGAGCATTACAAAGACCAGAACCAAAATTAATGCAATTGAAACTAAGAAAATAATACAAAGAATCAATGAATCAAAGAGTTGGTTCTTTGAAAAATTAAATAAAATTGATGAACTCTCAGTCAACCTTATTTAAAAAAAGGAAAGAAAAGACTCACATCCATACAATTAGGAATGAAAAGGGTGAAATCACAACAGATCCTGCAGTAATCCAGAAGATCATCAATACTCACTTTAAGAACCTGTATTCTACTAAGATTGAAAAAACAGGAGAAATAGACAGATTCCTGGATACACATGAATTACTAAAAGTACATCAAGAAGATATAAAAACTCTTAATAACCAGATATCACCCACTGAAACTGGAGAAGTAATTGAAAAAACTACCAACAAAGAAAAGCCCAGATCCTGATGGATTCACTGCTGAATTCTACAAGAAATACAGAGAAGACTAAAGGCCACTAATTCTCAAACTCTTTATCAAAATTGAAAGAGAAACAATGCTCCCAAATTCATTCCTTGAAACAAGCATTTCCCTGACACCAAAACCAGAGAAGGATCCAACAAAAAAAGAGAACTACAGGCCAATCTCATTAATGAACATAGATGCGAAAATCCTCAATAAGTTACTGGCAAATAGAATGCAACAAATCATCAACAAGAATATATACTATGACCAATTAGGATTCATCCCAGGGATGCAGAGATGGTGCAACATAAACAAATGACTAAACATGATATACCACATTAACAGAGCAAAGGACAAAAACCATATGCTATCTCAATAGATGCAGAAAAAGCATTTCATGAAATCCAACACCTATTCATGATTTAAAAAAATAAACCCTGCAGAAAATTGGAATACATGGTCTTTATCTCAATCTGATAAAAGCCATCTATGACAAACCAACAGCCAACATCATACTAAATGCTCAAAAACTAAAAGCTTTTACTCTAAAATCTGGAACAAGACAAGGATGTCCACTCTCACCACTCTTATTCAATATAGTTCTGGAAACATTAACCACAGCAACTAGACAAGAGAAAGAAATAAAAGGAATAAGGACATGAAAAGAAGAAGTTAAATTATTATTTGCAGATGACATGATACTCTATATAGAACACCCCAAAAACTCCACCAAAATACTTCTAGATTTAATAAACAAATTCAGCAGTGCAGCTGGATACAAAGTCAACACTCAGAAATTAATAGCATTCCTGTCCACAAACAACAGACTCACTGAGAGAGAAATTAGGGAAACAACACCTTTCATAGTAGCATCCAAAAAAATGAAGTACCTAGGAATCAATCTAACAAAGGAAGTAAAAGATCTACACATCAAAAACTACAGTACTTTGAAAAAGAAGATTGAGGAAGATAGCAGAAAATAGAAAGATATCCCTTACTCTTGGGTAGGAAGAACGCATATAGTGAAAATGGCCATACTGCCAAAATGGCTATACAGATTCAATGCAATCCCAATTAAAATACCAATAGCATACCTCACATAATTAGTCACAGAATTAGAGAAAACAATCCTAAAATTCATTTGGAACCAAAAGAAATGTAGAATAGTAAAAGCAATTCTGGGTAACAAAAGCAAAGCAGGGGCCATCACAATCCTTGACCTGAAATTATATTATAAACCTACTGTAATAAAAACAGCATGGTAGTGGCAAAAAAAAAAACAAACCAGACCATAGGAACAATGGAACAGATTAGAAGATGAAGAAATATGTCCAAACACTCTCAGTCACCTTATCTCTGACAAAGGGGCCAAACAAATGGAAGAAAGATATTTCATAAGTGGTGCTGGACAACTGGCTCTCCACATGCCGAAGGTTAAAATTAGACCCATATCTCTTCCCATGCACTAAGCTAAAAGTGGATCAAAGATCTAAGTATTAAAACAGAAACACTAAATCTATTGGAAGATAGAATAGGTCGAACTACTGAAGACATAGGTGTAAGCAAAGACTTTATGAACGAATTCCCAGTTGCCCAGGAAATATCACAAAGAATCAACAACTGGGACCTGATCTTGTTAAAAAGCTCTTATACAGCAGAAGAAACTACCAACAGAGCAAAGAGACAACCCACAGAATGGGAAAAAATTTTTGCCAGCTATTCCTCTGACAAAGGTCTAACATCTCGAATATATAAAGAACTCAAAAAAATCAGACCCCCCAAATTTAAAGACCCAATCCAAAAGTGGGCAACTGAAATGAATGGACACTTCTCAGATGAAGAAGTAGAAACAGCAGATAGACATATGAAAAAATGTTCAACATCACTGGTCATTCCAGAGATGCAAATTAAAATAATCCTGAGATTCCACCTCACTCCAGAAAGAATGGCTATTATCAACAAATCAGCCAATAACAAATGCTGGCAGAGCTGTGGAGAAAAAGGAACCCTTCTCCACTGTTGGTGGGAATGTAGACTGGTGCAACCGCTATGGAAATCAGTGTGGAGATTCCTCAGGGAACTAGGACTAGAGATTCCATTCAACCCAGCTATTCCTCTTCTTGGTGTCTTCCCAAAAGAATTAAAACCATCATACCACAGCGATACGTGCACACCCATGTTTATAGTGGCATAGTTTGTAATAGCTAAATTTTGGAAACAGCCCAAATGCCCACCAACTGAGGAATAGATAACGAAAATGTGGGTTTTTTTAATGCAATGGAGTACTACTCTGCCATAAAGAATGATAAGCTTGAGATATTTCTAGGTAAATGGATACATCTTGAGACCATACTCTTAAGTGAAATAAATTGGACACACATGTTTAAATACTGCATTGTTTCTCTGGTGTCCAAAATTGACAGTGTAAATAGAGACTAAAATGTATTATATTGGGAAAGGGAAGAAAATGTTCAAATGTGAAGGGGAACAAGGGAGGGGAAGGGGGAAAGGAACAGAGGGAGAAGAGAAATAAGAAATGGAAGGAAAAATGGAAACAAAGCTTTTATAAATAAGTAGGGAAGAAGGGTGAAGGAGGGGAGGGGAATGGCAAATGAAGAAGCACCAAGTTATATCATGTACAGGTACAAACCTCCTATGATGAATGTTGTCACTATGTACATCTAAAACATACCACTAAAATTTCAAAAAAATTTCAAAAAAAACCCCACAAGAAATAAAATCATTCGTCTCTTTACCGTAAAGCAGTCTTTTGGCTCTTTCCACTCCTCTACTCACCTCGGGTTCCACATGGTCACAGTCTTTGCCATGTTTACCTTCCAACTCCAATTTGCTGCTGGACCCACCACTTACTCACTTATGAACCCCTCAGACACAACCCAGAACTTTTCACCACCTTCATGATGCTTTCTCTGCAGCACTGGCATTTGCTCACCAGACCCTGAACCTGTGGTGTTGAGTCTTATTTGTTGCATCTTATTTGTTTTTCTTTTAAGGAAAAAGTTGTTAATGTATGAGTTGGTTTTTTTCCTAAACTAAAACCTCAGTATTCCGGTTCAATTATAACGCTGGCACTTTGTGATAAATAACTGGGTTTTGGGTTGCAGTTTGGGTGCTCGTATCTAAAAGTTTCACCATCACTGCTCTAGACTCTAAAATCTTTTACCTTGGTAACATTCTTATTTTTCTCCCCTGCCTATAACTAGTTTTTCTCAATAAATACAGGAAATCACCATAAAAATTTAAAATCTTATGTTCTAAATGATATATACAATGTATAATTGTAAAATAACCAAAAATAAAAATAAAACACAGCAGTAATCCCCAAGATGACATTCTGAGCCATATTCTGGATACTACCAGTTTGCCCAGCAGCCGCTGATACTTTTTCCCAGAACAGAGTCCTACTCACATAAAAAGCTGCTTCTCCTCCAGAAAGAGCTCCATCGCAGACAAGCAGCTGTAAGTGTGGCAGAGGATCACCACATAAAACATCCACGTCCTGCCGGGATTAAGCAGAAATGGAAAGCACCACAGGTACATAAACACCCTTAGGCCAGTGTTCTACTCACAGGAATTTTTCCAGAAATGATATAACACTCAATTGATCAGAAAAGAAGGAAAGAAAACAGAACCGTTCCGGGGAAAATGGAGAGGGTGACAGATTGCCAGGGCAGAGAGGCAGACACCAGTTCAAACCCTCTCTATGACCTGGAACTGAGACTTTCAAGGAGTACCCTTTGCTTTATCTCAGGTTTTGGTATTTTTAAAAGGGAAATGCGTTGTGTTGAACTTCTAGATTCTTGTTTATTTCCTAGGCACATGTTTTTTGTTTGTTTTGTGATCCTGAGGTTTTTCTAAATCCTCACCCAAGGTCTAGACTTTGTATGGGTCCCAGACCTTATCAGCATGCTCACAGGATATTATATTTGCTTGAAGTAAGGTCCCAACCACAGTCTTGTACGGTTTTACCTATACCTAATGATCAAGAAAGCAAAGAAAAACAACATGTCTTCTTTAATTTTCATGTAACCACAAGGTACCTGTCTCCAGGTCTGCCAAAGGCTAAACCTCTGCCCAACACAATGGAATATTACTCAGACTTAAGAAAAAAATAAAATTCAGAGACAAGTTAAAACTTGTATGTACCTTGAAAACATTATTCTTAAGGAAATAAGACTCATAGACACACACATACGCACACAGACACAACACTCATTCCCCAAATACTCTGTGGCTCCATGTAGATGAGGGTCTTGGAGTAGTCAAATTCAGAGACGGAAAAGAGAATTGTATTAACCAGGAGTTGAGAGAGGCTGGTATGGGGAATCACTGTTTAATGGACATAGAGACTCCTTTTGAGAAGATTAAAAGCAGTTCTGGAGTTGGATGGTGTGATCGCTGTACAATGTGAATGTACTTGATGCTACTGAGCTGTACACTCACAATGTATAATTTGTGTTGGGCAGAGTTTAATACTACATACATACATGCATGTGTGGCAAAGACAATAAACTCAATAAATGCTTTCATTCACTTTTCGTGCATCAACTCATCCCACCACGATAATATAGTGACATTTATACTGTACTAGTCTTAAATTCAAATTCTTAACAGATATCCATAAGCTTAAACACAGCATTTTCTCAAAATCAAAACATAAAATTACTTACCTATTCTGGATTGCAACACAATCATTTTTCATTCCGAGGAAAAAGGCACCTATAAGCAGTGCCTCTATAATTGTGATAACAATCTTTTGAAAAAGAAAAATAAAGGAGAGTTTCACTTAGAAGTAAAAATTTTTGCACATTATTTACTATTACGAGATTTTATACATATGTAATTCAAATATCTCTGCTAAGCTTAAAACTTTAAATGGGCTGGTCAAATCTCTTGGAGAAGCTAAAACATCCTTTATTAGGCTGCTCCCTAAAGGAAACTGAAGCTTTGAGTTGTTGGAGGAATTGCCAGAACAACAGAAGAGATGACTGGAAAAGCTACAGGTCCTCCCAGTGTCCCACCAGCCAGTGACAGATCAGGGCACAGTCCAGCTGCTACGCTCGCTCATGAATGTCACAAAGTGCACAGAGCAATGTGGGCACCCGGAGAAGTCCTTGTAGTAACAAAATAAGGTCTACATGACTAAGAGTGGTGTCTTGAACTGACATCTAAGTCTTTGTACACAGTTTTATTCTTCAAGAAGGTAAAGTGAAAACAAGATGGATTTAAATAAAATTTTAGAGCTATGAAGTAGCTCAATGGTAGAGTGCTTGCTTAGCATGTACAAGAACCTGGGACTGATCACCAGCACCACGAGCTGAGTAAATAATACAATTTTTAAAGCACACACAAGATCCCACAGTGGCCATTTTCACAGTGAGTTATGGGTGAGCTGTGGGCCCCTCATCCAATCTCTGGGGAATCCCCAATTCCATAGAAAAGTGAATTGTCATAGTAACCCAATCTCTCAGCCAGCTTCCCCAGGTCCCAAAGAGCTGCCTCTGCCCCCTCCTCTGTCACTGTCTCTCCGTCCACCTTGGCCAGTGAGGCCTGCGGTCCACGCGGCCACCCAAGCTGCCCGTGCTTCGCATCCTCACCTGTCTTCACCTAACTCAATCTGCATGGATGGCTCCCAACTGGACAAACATCTCTTTTGTTTTTAGGATAAAAATTCTCTAAAGACTCTCAATTAGCAAAACTTCAGGGTTACTTTATGATACAACTTAGTAGAGGAATTCTACTTATAGTTATTCATGGATTAAAAATACTAAGAAATTTTAATCTAAAAAAGAAAAATATTCTATTACGTATCTTGGAAATGTCAAAATTTTAAAAATTTCAATGCTACAACAGTATCATGACATAAAGTAATTTGTAAAGAATATTTTTGTATGACACAAGACAAAATAGCAAAACAGAATAATGATCAGTAAAGCCAGTTTGTAAAAGCCATAGTGTGTAAAGGATAGTATCTAGATTTTCCAATTATAAAATATTTCTTTAAAATCTCATCACTAATAAGATAGCACCCTGGCATATTTGCACTATACTCAGAATACACTGTACTTCATTTCAGGAGACCAATTTTCCAAAATAAACGCTGACAGCTCTATGAGCAGGCACCATACATAAGTGTGCAAGAGTCCGTACTTTCCCACAGCATAACTTCTTATGATATTCATCATTCAAACTAGACACTCCCTGCCCTTTGTTTCTTTGGCATTCAAACATGATACCTTACACCATGTCTTAGTTACTTTCTCATTTCCGGGGGACAATGCACAACTTCAAAGAGGAAAGGTTTATTTTTATTCACTGTTTTTAGAGTTTTCATTCATAGTTATCTGGCTCCAAGGCAGAAACTGAGCAGTGGAAAGTCTTGGTTGGAAGAAAGCTGCTTATGTCACGGTGGTCAGGAAGCAGAGGACAGAGGTACCAGGGAGGGAGACACATTCTTCCGGGTCATGAACCCAGTATCCTGCTTCTAAACACGCCAGATTTCCTGGCAGCAAGTCAGCTTTAGCACTCACATAATCTAATCACTTTCTTAAAATCCGATGTCTGAACATGTGAGGCTTTTGAGGAAATGATATCCAAACTATAGCATAACAACACTATCAGCATTATCAGTAGGATGCTTCATACAGGTTTCAAAGTTCTTGAAATCTACTTTCAGTGAGTTTTCAGATGTTTTAGCCAAACAATGACTCTCATGAGCATGTCCTGCTTTCACAAGGTGTAACTGTGTTGCTCATTCTTGCACAAAGGAAACCTCTAAGCAAAATAAAAATTTCACAACAGAGAAAATGACACTACTATGGGCGCTGGGCATTTGGTCTCAGTTCTCTTTTAATAAAAAAAGAGGCTGAAATAGCATAAAAGGATAAAAAAACTTCACAGATGTCATTCTGTCTTTTTTCAAAGATGCTTAATATTTCTGATGGTGTGTTCTGAGAGATATTTGTGGCTGTCACTAACAGAATGAATACAAAGTCAAGTATTTAATATGTTAACAGAAAGGACTCTGGGAGTGATTATTATCTTCCAAGTTGATTTAATCAGCAAACATTTGGCACATTAAATGAATAATGCTCTCCTTATACAAATAACCTACTCATGCCAGGATCTTCCAAATACAACCATTCGTTAATGGCCAATGCTGAATCATTGAAATATATAACTAGATTAAACCAAAGAACTGATATAAGATAATAGGTATAACATTTGCCAGCAGGATATCATAACTATTTCAAAAGCTTCATATCCTGAACAGAGAAATAAGAAATCTACAAGATGAAGAACCTATCCCAGTTGTCAATAACCAGTGTACCAGTGATCAGAGGACCAGACATCTATTTGTGTTAAGCTCATAAGAATAGTTTTTACCAATTTTAATAATTGAGAGAGGAAATAAAAAATATTTCTCGCTATATCAAATACATATGAAACTGAAACTTCAATATTCATCAATAAAGTTTTTATTAGCATACAGTCTTATTCATTTGCTTATGTATTTATTAGCTATGACTGTATATATGATAAAATAGCAGGACTGACTACTTGAGAAAAAGACCACATAAGCCCCTCAAAGTCGAATATATTTACCATCTGGCCGTTTACCAAGAAGGATTTCCTTTGCCTGTACTACCATTCCAGTATTTCTATACCTGAACAAGAGTCGTCGTGCTAACCTCAGGCAGATAAAATTTCCTGCATTTATTCTAGAGATTGCTGCTTCTCTGAACACTCCTGTATTATTTTGTTGAAACGAATTCACTGGTGCAACAAGGAGGCTGAACATGCACCCGATGCTTGCAGTATGAGGAAGTTTAGCACCAAGTTACCCACAGTCCTGCCGTACTTAAGTAGGTGTGTTCTAATCATGCCCTGCCCAGAACTAACCATGTAAGCCTTTGTCTTGGACCAGACACTTGTAAACCACTTTTTGAGCAAACAAGAACAACTGAATGCAAAAAAGTCCATGAAAGAGCCCCTCAAAGTTAAAGACATCATATTACACTCACACATGAATTACCATGTTTATGGCAGCACAAGTCATAATAGCTCATTTTTGGGAGCAGTCTATATGTTCATCAACAGAAGGCAAGATATAGAAAACATTGTATTTATACACAACAGAATACTTCTGTGCCATACAGAAGGATCGACTTGAATCATTTGTAAGACAATGGATGCACCTTGAGACCATACTGTTGAATGAAATAAATCAGACAGAAAATTAATTATGGCATGGTTTCTCATATGAGAACCCAAAATATAAATAAAGAACAAAATAGAAGATAGATAATTGGAAGTATGAAGATAGATCTTTTTCAAATGGGAAGAGAGTCAGGAAATGGTGGAAGATGGGAGGGAGGGGAGCAAAGGGGGATTAAAAAGGAACTGAGGTTTGTGGTGTACATGTACCAACTTCTTGCAAGGAATGTGATCACTGTGTACTGAAAACATGTACAAATAAAAAATAAAAACAAGGGAAAAAAAGAATCAATTCATTACACCAGCTCAGTGTTCAACAGTGAGTAACCCAGTTGATATATGTATCACTTGACTTGTTTCCAAACGACACCCAATCTATTCTTAAGAAAAAAAAATACTTTACTCTTAATTGATGGGACATAAAAGTGACTGTCTTCAAAGGCATGCTAAATCTCAAAGACCATGAACTTCTGAAGCAATTAATTCAAATAGGAATGCAGGGAGTTGGGGATTTAGCTCAAGTGGTAGAGTGCTTGCCTAGAAGCGCAAAGCCCTGAGTTTGATCCCCAGCACCTCCCACAAAAAGGAATGCAGGTTCTCAGACAGAAGACAATACTCAAGTATGAAAATTATCACATACATGCTGGAAGTTTAGTCCTAAAAATTCCATCTTTTAGTACTCCTTACAAACTCACTGATTGGTAGCAAAAATAACAACCCAAGAACAACTAGCTAAATTGATTTTCTTGTAAATGATGGAACTAGTGTTTATGTGATACTAGGATTTATGTGATTGAGAACTCCCAGGATTAAGGATAACAAAAAAGCATAAAGCATAATATTCAGCAACTACCCAACAACCAGGCCAAAGACAAGCATATTGCATCATCTTGGTGAAGACACTGTTAAATTTGGTTGCTATCCATTTACAAACTGCAAACTCTTTGAAGTATCTATTGATTTCCAAGTATTTGGATCTCTAAATACAGAAAAGCAATTATAAAGAACCGCATGCCGTGCAGGCTCTTCCCTCAGGCAGCACAAAGCTGGCACCACCCTCAGGCCAGCTCAGTGGCCCTGCCTTCCCTCAGCCTGATTTCTAGTGCAAACCAACCTCTGCTCCCAGCCCCCTTCCTTCTACCCCTCCCTTCTGCACTCCTTCTCTGCTCAAACTTTCTGCACAGTACCTTCTATCACTTGACAAGCCATGTTTATTTTTATTCAATTACAGTTTTTCTGTCCTCATAAGAAAATAAGTTCAATGAAAGAAGGGATTTTTATTTTTGCTCATTGTGTTCACTATGTTAGATTTCCCACAGTGCAACACATGACCTTGTAATGAATTTTTACATGGAAACAAGTGAATGAAAGCAGGTATCTGTTAGAAAAACACAGATTAGGTGGTATTACCTTTAGTTTACATATTTTGCAGAAAAATTAAGTTTCTATTTACTTTATCCATTACAGCTTGTCTAAGACAACAAAGTTTCTGAAATATTCTGAGGTACTCTAAGAAAAGATTTCAGAAATTAAAACTTAATTATGTTTTCTTGCTCAATGGATTGCTTCTATATCCCAGATGGAGTGGGGATGATAAATAAAGTGGAAGGATGGATTGGAGATAAACAGTCCTGAAGAATAAATCAGAACCAAATTTTTCCCACATGACTCTTTCACAGCACAGTGAAAATAATCTCCCAGGTTACCTGAGTGATAGAGTTCTGGCAATCGCCCAGAAAGTTTCTAAATGAACGCCAGGAGAGCCATCTGAGTTGGTGACAGAAGGAGGTGGCGCAGGTGAACTCCTTGAAGGCTGAGCTCTGCCTCCTCTGCCCACCTGAGAGCTGATCTAGTTCCGCTTTTGTGTCTCTGTAGAAGGAGGAGCTGACGTAGGACTTCACTAAGCTCTCTATGACTGGCTCATCTCTTATGGGACGCTCTTCAACCTTCTCACCTTTGTAATAAAAGTGGACAAAGGGAATAATATTACAGAAAACAAATGATGGAAGACATTTTATTGTGACTCCTTTCTTGTATACCACTTCAATTCTAAAGCTTGAGAATAAAATACTTAATTGCTTTGTCATGCTTTTTTACATGTTAAAATGTGACGCTTCACTAGTGCCATAATCATGGGTACAGCAACCTGGCTGACCTTTCCTATTGTCACTCTAATTCTTAAACAGACGTAGTATCACCATATGGAAATATAATTGTTAATATGAAACTCAGGTCCTTGCATTTTACTATTTGCAAAGCCTAAGGCATCAAATTTCTTTAAAAAAAATAAAAAACTCAGGAATAAGCATCCTTATAGGCTGAAGTGGGAGAATCTCAAGTTTTAACACAACCTGGCTAGCTAAGCAAGACTCTATAATAAAAATAAATGGATAAACAAGTAAATAATATAGGGCTAGGGATGTAGCTAAGTGGTTTTGATACTCATTTCCACAAAAATAATGAATGAGAATATTTATTTTTATGGAAATTCCTTTTAGAACTAATACTAGTTTACAAACGCTCAATTTGTAAATTAAACCAAAACCACTGACAGCACTCATGGATAATAGTGTTTCTGTTGACTAGTACCAGAACACTACTTTAAAATAGATATCACGGCACACACCTGACATCCTGGTAATTAGGGAGGCTGAGGCAAGAAGACTGCAAGGTAGAGGCAAGCCTGGACATCTTAGCAACATCTTGTCTCAAAATGAAATTTTAAAAAAAGGTAGGAAAATATAGGTCAGTGGTAGAAGGCTTGCCTAGCATCCCCAGCATAACAAAGAAAGAAAAAGAAGAGAGACAGAGAGAGAGACACAGAGAGAGAGAGAAAGAAGGAAAGAAATGAAAGAGCATTCCTATGAATTCAGATGAGCTATGAGACTCAGCCACTACAGTTAGGTAAAACTGTATGAATCTTAGTTCTCAAATACCTTCAAGGTCTTCCTCTCTGTCTGATTGCACCGCAGTGGAGACTCCACTAATGACATCCAGGAAGAAGTCTGCAGGGTTGGTGCAGGGCTCACAGCTGTAGCCTAAGGAAGAAGAAAGCAACCCAAGAAGACAAAGCTGATGACCTTGGAAACAAAAGAGACTCACACCAGAGGGTAGGTGAGGGAAGGCACGGGAACATGGAATCCAAAAACAACTTCCTCAACTTTTTGTCTCTTCTCATCTGACATTTTATATATATACATAAAACATATATATATATGTATATAGCATATATATGTATGTATGTATGTATGTATGTGTATAGCACTTACCAGCACTTCAGAAATCTAAATCTAGGTCCAAGAAAAAAGTATAAGTGCCAGAGTACACTGAGCCTTTTGAGTTCCCCCGGGAAACAGTGCAATAGCAGCACACATGTCATTAATGATGGCTTCCCACCTACTAAACTCAGAGGTCTAATTTTTATTTGTGATATAATCGTACTTCCAAACAGACAAGAAATCCCCACAGCAGCACTTACAGAGAATGTGACCAGCACTGCACACCTGAACTCAGACCCAACTTCTTTTGGTGCAATCATCTCAACTTGCCCTGAAATCTGACAATTAAATTCAACTCCCAGGAGCTCGACAGATTCATATGTGCTTATTTTTCAATGAAAGAGATTAAACAAAAACATATGAAGGATAATGGCCAGAAATATTTAAGCTTGTATTTGGGGTCCTGAGGCAGCATCTGCAATCACTTTGAAATATCTCAAAGATGAAGCAGAGAGCCTGCACCATTAAAACTAAAAGCACCTAATTCAATCTGAAATAGAAAGAAGCAGTACAGAAAAGTTGGTACATTAAAAAGGAACTAAGAATGTAGGAGAACTGCAAGATCAAACCCAGCCCAAGAAACTTAGTGAGATGCATTGTCTCAGAATAAAAATTTTTTTAAGTATTTAGAGATGGAGTTCAATATGAAGGCTCTTCCTTCAATTTTCAATATCGCCCCTCCCCCCAAAAAAGACAGGAATATTCAAGTAACTTAATAACTAGCTGGGTGTCAAACTTATTAATTACTGGACATGTCACACCTGGGGAGCAGAACAAACACAGGCCCCAGGAGACAAACTCAGACACACACATGCAGCAAATAGGACAGGAAGTGGAAAGGGGCCTAAGCAACAGACAGGTGCTGCAAAATGAAGAAAAGTTCTGGTGCTAAACTGGCCAAAGGTGCTTCAGAGTGGTGGAGCCCATGGTTCCTCTGTGCCTGCCGACCTCCCTGCTCCCTCCCAGCTGAGGGGTCCGCTGCACACACAGCTCAGTCACCTGCTGACACGAAGTGCTCCTCGGCCTCCTGCGCAGGACCATGGAATATGAGTTTTCCTGCAGCCAACAAGGTGAGGCTGTCAAACATCCTGAAGATGGAATACCGAGGCTGACGGATGGACAAGATGATTGTTCGTCCCTGCTCAGAGATCCTATGATAAAGGAGAGACAACAACCAGTCATTACACATCTGAACTTTGCACTTCCTGATAAAATACTTTATTCCTAATTTTAGGCCATTAGATCTCAGTTCAACCTTATTTTCTATTGTAAACATCTCATATTTTTAATTGATGCTAACTTAATGCTTTTAGGTAAAAATCAAGGGCTTCTTAAAGGGTGGTACACTAACAGTCCAGAATCCACTAAAAAAGCTTTTTAAAAATGCAGATTCCTGGATATCTCCCAAGGAACTGAATTAGAATCTCCTGGATGAGTACAGGAAATCCAGATTATTAACAACCAATGCAAATGATCTGAAAGTACATTAACCTTTGAGTTATAATGGACCAAACACTAAACCAACCATCATTTGCCCAGTTTTAAATCTTCTTACTCTTTATGATTGGTATTCATTTTTCTGCTCTGAGAAAACTACTGTACTAAGCACTTACTTTGTCTTTGCTACATTCTTTAGAGAGGATGATACTTCAGTTTTCACAATACTGTTGAAAACAGTTTGGATATTACTATTTCCTTCCATTTTTTATTTATTTTAATGGTACATTTTAGATGTACATAGTGATGACATTCATCATAGGGGATTTGTACCTGTACATGATATATCTTGTTGCTTCTTTTTGTCCCATTGCCCTCCTCTCCCTTCATCCCCTCCTCCCTGCTTATTTACAAAAGCTTTGTTTCCATTTTTTCCTTCCATTTCTTATTTCTTCTGTCCCTCTGTTCCTGTCCGTTCCCTTTCCCATTTGGACATTTTCTTCCCTTTCCCAATATAATACATTTTATTTACACTTTCAGATTCTCACACCAGAGAAACAATGTGGTATATAAACATGTGTGTCTGATTTATTTCACTTAAGAGAATGGTCTCAAGATGCATCCATTTACCTAGGAATACCTCAAGCTTATTCTTTCCTTTTAGGATAAGATTAATAAGTCAAATCTCATTGAAGTGTCTCAGTTAGTAAGAAGAAAGGCTGGGACTTGGTCTCTGGTCTAATTCCATGGTACAAACATTGTTAAACCACTTCTTCACAGAAGTTTACACTTACGGGTAGAAGAAACAATGACCAAATTCTGTTTGCAAAATTCTAATTTAAATATTTGAAAAATATTAATAAAGCACCTGCATTGGCTAGCAGTATGTCTAAAGGTTTTCTTTCTCAAAGAGTATCAGGACAGAAGAAGAGTAATTTCAATAAAAAGTAGCATAAAAGTAGCCAAGCTTCCCTTTAAGAATAGTAGACTTTCAACTCAGCCTGATGATGCCGTAAGTAGAGTACAGAAAGGGCCTACAGGAATGAGCTAAGAGGAGAATTGATACTCAGGGTGGAGACCAAGGTGAAGGAAGTATGAATCAGAAATGACTGCATGAGATGTTAAAAGAAGCTCAGTGTCGAAGAGCAAAGCCTATGATTGAGTGCATGAGTTGGTACCGGATGAAGACAGGTGAACACTACAGAAAGAAGAAATGAAGCCAAAGATTCTGCCTTCACTCAGGAGCTGGCACTTGGTTTGGGAGGCCACAGGGAGGCGGAGAAGGCCTGGACACAGGAAGAGAGACTGCACAAGAGCTCTGCTACTCAGCACAGTGTGAAGACAGTATGGAGCATGAGTGTCAGTGATTCCATTTAGTCTCCTGTGGAGAATCTGGTTCCGCCTCAGAGGTACCAAAACAGAATCCACATTTTGCCTGAGGCCAGGAGATGAGAATGCAGAGTGGTGTTTGAGAAGGACCCTTCAGCCAGTCTGCATGAGGAGGGTGCTGGGATGTATCATTTATGACTCTCTAATGAACATACTTCACAGAGCTACAGATAATAAAAACACCATGGGTATGTTCTGTGATGTAACTAGACACGTAACTTGGCCTCTTCTGCATGCCATTGTGATTTAGAAATTAATTTTAAATCTTTAGACGTCTTGGCATTTCCTTGTCTCTTCTCCCCTAGCACACAGACTTGCTTCTGGGACATGCGCACAAGTGGAAGCAAGATAAAGATGGAGAGAGGTGGTTTCCTTTGCTGTGCAGCAGTTTTTGATTTGATGTGACCCCATTTGTTGATTCTTCATATTTCCTGTGCAACTAGGGTTTTGTTCATAAAACTTTTGCCTAGGAGTGAAGAGACCAACAGAGTGAAAAGACAACCTACAGAATGGGAAAAAATTTTGCAAACTATTCCTCAGCCAGAGGGCTAATACCTAGAACATATAGAAACTCAAAAAAATAAGACCCCTCCCAAACTTAAAGACTCAATCGAAGAAGGGGTATCTGAAATGAACAGATACTTCTTAGATGAAGAAGTATGAATGGCCAAAAAGTACACAAAAAAATGCTCAGCATCACCAGCCATTCAAGAAATTTAAATTAAAACAACATTGAGATTCGATCTCACAGCAGAAAGAATGGCTGTAATCAAGAAATCAATCAGTAACAAACACTGGTGAGGCTGCCAGAGAAAAAGGAACCCTTCTCCATTGTTTGTGGGAGTGTAACTGCTTACAATTGCTATTGAAAGCAGCATGCAGATTCCTTAGAAAACTAAAACTAGAGGATCCATTTAACTCAGCTATTCCCCCTCTATGTATCTTCCCAAAAGAGTTAAAGTCACCATACCCTAATGATACATGTACACCCATGTTTATAGCAGCACAATTTATAATAGCTAAATCTTAGAAGCAGCCCATATAGCCATCAAGAGATGAATGGAGAAAGAAAATGTGGTATTTATATACAATGAAATATTACCTTTAAATAATAATGAAATCAAGTCAACCATAAAAAAGATAAATTTGAGACATTTTTAGGTAAATGGATGCACCTTGAGACCATAATCTTCAGTGAAATAAATCAGGCACACAAGTTTAAATATCACATTGTTGGGCTGGGGCTTTAGCTCAGTGATTAGAGTGCTTGCCTTGCAAGCATAAGGGCCTGAGTTCGATCCCTGGCACCACAAAAAAAAAAAAAAAACTTAAATATCACATTGTTTCTCTTATGTGAGAAATCCAAAGCATAAATAATTTTTGTTTCTTAACTAGGAACCATACATGCTTTTTAACTATGTAAATGTTTTCATTAGGATTGTTTCTATTGCATTAGGCCTCTACCAATAAAGTTGTAAGGGTGAGAGAGCCGACTGGCTCCAGAAGAGCAGCGCCCCGCCCCCAGGGCATAGGGCAACTGGTCCTGGAGGAGTGCAATGCCCAGGAGGGAAGGGAGTGACCAGAACTCGTGGGGGGGTTCGGGGGGGCCCTACATCCAACAGCTGGTTACAGCCACCACCTTGCTGTCCACAACCCACAGACAACAGAGGGCTGGCTGCTTCCCTTCCTACCACCAGGAGCGAGGACACGCCTTGGCCTGAAGGGTCACAATGTCTGGGAGAGGCAAACAGCAGCCTCTAGTGCGAGGAGGGCGTGTCAAGGACCACTGAACCCCACAGCTACACCCTGGAAATCCTGTCTGCCTGCATCCCAAGAATGCAGATCATGGAAAAAAACCAATCATATAATAACAAAGACATTTTTCACTGACTTGATCTTTTTTGATTTTTCTACTTTGTATTATTTTTACCTTTCCTTCACTGTTTTTTTTTTTTTTTTTTTTCCGCCTCAGGGTCTGGGATTTTTCTCTCACTTTTCATTTATCTTCTTTTGGTCTTCTTTTCTCCTTTTATCTTTTTCCCTTCCAACTTTTTTCTTTTTTTCCTTTATTTAAACATCTGTTTTTGCTGTTAATATTTTTCTTTTTCTTTTTGTTCTTTCCAGTGACTGTTCTCTATCACTATTCATTTACCTTTATTCCTTAATAGGACCCACTATTTCACTTTTCTTTCTTTCTCATATCTCATCAATTAATTTTTTTAATTTTGCTTTTTTTATTCTCTGGTTCCCCACCCCCTCCATCTTTATAGGTATAACTATTAAGCTTTATAAATCTCTACATAATTGGTTAAATTTAAAAGAATTGGGATGTGTTATGCACATGTACCAATTCCACACAAAGAATGCAAAAGTAATGCACTATATACATGTACAGTACTAATAAAATAAAATTTTAAAAAATAAAGATATTCCCAGAAAAAATGAAAAGGAAGAACTGCAATCATTATAGATGCATATTTCTGTGATACTATCTTGGAAATATATAGAGAGAGGTTGGAATGTTGTTTAGTGGTAGAGCAGGAACATCACATGTGTGAAGCACTGCGTGGGATCTTCAATACCAAACACACAAATGACATAAATACACACACATTTCATACTTATAAGCACTCAGACACACACATAAAATATATTTATAGTCAACATATTGCTAAGTGAAATTTAGAAATCTATTTCCATAATTCATATATACACATGTACACACACCCAAAAGTGAGTAGCTCTTAGTTCTGTCTACTATGGGTCTAGAATCAATAATCCAGTAGCCTTTATGAAGTAAAGACAAACCACATCATTGACTGGATGACTTATGTCCATTTAAGGGGAGAGAAGACCACAGACACACACACACACAGGAAGAGAATATGGTCATCTGTGAACCAGTGGCAGAAAACTCAGGGTGAACAATCCTAAGGACACCTTCTCTGATTTCCAGCCTCCAGAGATGTAAGAAAATTAATTTCTATTGTTAAGCCACAACTCTGTGGCTTTTTGTTACTGCACCTTAGCCAAGCTCTGCTCCCCTAATTCACTGGGTTCTAGCCTTTTGGCATCTTTGATGTCCCACATGCAGCAGGCTGAATGGCCCCAGAGACACCAGCTGTTCCTTCTGACTAGCACTCTCTCTGGCCGGAACCAGCCTGATCCTAGTTCCCTGCTTGCAGCTCACATGCCACAGTCCTGAGGTCTTCTCTGACCCTACAACTTGTTAAGTCAGCCACCATGGCCAAACTTCCCTGTCCTTCTCTTTCATCTTAAGATCTTGATAGCACTGCTGTGTTATTTGACTGTTTCCCTCTAAAAAGAAAGGAAGAAATTCTTCTGCTTCACCTTTGCATCCTCGGAACCAACACCATCTGGTACACAGAAGAAGTGACCAGATATTCAATAAATAAAGAATAAAGTTTCCATAGCTACCTTTTCAGGAGTAAAAGGACACTATGTGCTGTGCTTGAGTCCAACCCATCTGTGGGCTCATCCAGGAACAAGATGGAAGGGTCTGTGATCAACTCCATGGCGATACTGGTCCTTTTCCTTTCTGCTCGAGACAGACCATGGGGACGTTCAGTTCCAACCTAAAACAAAACATTTTCAACAGGAACGACCACAGCCACTATCTTTTGGAGAACAATTAGCACTTGTGTACAAGACACTTTATCTTATTATTTTCATTATTCAGAATGTCTAAATCCCCTTTCCACTGGGCAAAGAAAAAGGATTCTGTTTTACCAGATGAACAAATTCAAACTCTAGTCAGAGCTGCTAATTGGCTGAGATCAGATATAAAGCTCATATTTTTCATATCAAGTCAAATATTTAAAGGAGTAAGTTGGAATATTAAATGATATAAGATGACTTAGTGAAATTGGAATCTAAAACAGGAGATAAAAACCAGACATTGTGGCACACTTCTGTAATTCCAGCACTCTGGGGGGCTGAGGCAGAAGGACTACAAGATTGAGTCCAGCCTTAGCAATTTATTGAGACCCAGAATCAAAGTTTTAAAAAACATTAATAAAGGCTGCGGATGGAGCTCAGTCTACAAGTCCTAGATTCAATCCCCAGTACAACAAATATGTGAATGAATGTATGAGTGAATGACTAAGTGAGACAAAAACAGGAGAGGAAAGGGGAAGGTATCTATAGAAATGTGTGAGTTTTCTATCAATATCCTTTCTTACTGTCTTCAGCAAAAGTTTCCAAGTGGAAGTACAACAAGAGGATGGATTTTGAGCCAAGAATGTTCACTTCAACCAGAGTGTATCAGCAGGATTTTAATTTCCATACTGCTTGCTCATCTGACACTGTCTAAATTCTAACTCGTCACAGAATTTCTGATAGATCTTTTCAGATGAGTGTAGAAGCTGGTGTATCTTTCAGGGAACCTGTTTCAATCTTATCGACCAATGAATGTTACTGTTTACAATGAGGTGAGCAGGAAGGTTTGGGAAAGGAAGGAAGTATGAAACTCTTACTTAAAGTCTTCGAAGACATAATTTCACATGCAACTCATGGCTTTCAGTAAGGTCCTTCTAAAAATTGAATGACAAAAGATGTCTGGAGACAATTTGCAGCATGTGAAACAATATTATCTCAATGAATATGATCTTTTTGTTAGTTGGTAATTGGTACCAATATTGTCATATATCCATAATATGTATTCAAGGTGAAATATTACACAATTTTCTTTAAATTACGTAAGAGTTGAGGTAATTATGGGATATGATGTAAAGAACTGAGAAATCAAGGGGAACCATATAGTACTTATGCATTTGCATTGATTTCCTACTATATTATTAATAAAGTTATCAGATTATTTTTTCTGAATTTCTGTTATTTTCTTTATAACAGCATAAAAAGTAAAAAGTTACAATTATTTCACTCAATTACATTATATGAATTCTAGTAATTCAGTAATTTCTTTGGATGTTTTCCCTGAAAATCGCAGAGGGTAATATAAAACAATGAATTCTTAAAAAGCAGAGTAAAAGGAAGAATCTTGTGGGAAAGACAAAATCAAGTAAAATAAACAGACTGACAGTAAAGATAAAGGAATCATTCATAGTAACAAAGTAACTGGTAAATAGTGGCATTGCAGGGCAATTCTCCCAAACAAAGTACTATTCACACAAATGCTGTCAGCAAGTATCCTGGGAGCAGCAGCCAGTAGAGCCCTTGTCCTTCAGTGCCTCTCGGGAGGGGATGTCATGGTGGGTTAAACCACAGACTTTATCATCTAAAGAGTCCCTTTTCACCTAAAACTCCAAATGTCTGCTCAGAATTCCTTTCACATGGAATTTTCAACTGGAGAGGTCACTCATTCCTTTGATTTTCCTTCATCATCTTGCACAATCCTCAAAATAAGCAGCTTCTGTGTTTACTTTGCCCTCAAGTGTGTCTCTAAAACCTGGAAGGGAGCTTGTATAGAAGCGCCTGGGGAAAAAAAAGAGAAGAAAGAACAGAGGTAGGTAGGGAAGAGAGGTAGGCAGGGAAAAGACAAACTGGGGAAAAAAGCCACAGAAAAATAACTGGAGAATTCCAGCAGAGTAAAATATGCTGAGCAAAAATCCTCGGATCTCATCATTTATCAGCTCCAGAAATAAACCTCCAGAAAGCAACAGAACAAAATTCCTGAAGGAATAGGGAAAGATGAATTCCAATATGGAGAAAAGAAAAAAAGTGGGAGAAGTTAGAGCAAACTTATCAAATGACCCACAACTTGAACAATGAGGCTGCGTGAGGCTCATATGGAAAGACCACATGAGGGACAGTTTTCTTCCTAGACCTTGCACCACCCTTGAGGTCCAACCACCCTTAAATTAATTCTTCCAGAATAAATTAAACCTCCTTATGATGTAACTGGACGTTATTCTCCTCATTACAGAAAGCAGCCACTTTGACCACAAACATAGAAAACTACTGATTAAGGTCATATTTTTCACACACAGGAAATCTTATTATGTGGCTATGATTCAATCAGATTTATTCACAGTACCTGAGAATCTGCCACTTTACTCAGACCTAATTTTTCAATGACCTCATTAATCTTCTCATTCTTTTCACGATTCTGCATGGTTATTGGAAGCCGAAGAGCTGCTGAGAAGCATAAGTTTTCTCTCACTGTCAGTGTGTCCTTCATGACATCGTCCTTAAAGAAAACAGCATTTCAATGAGACAAATGGAGTTTTTTCTAAACAAAGCATCACTCTAAAACACGGAACTGAATCCAAGAATATAATGCACCCAAAGTAAAGCTCTAGCTAAAGGTGACCTTTCAGTTTTACAAATTACAGTAACTACATCTATAGACAGCTACCGCACCTACTGGCACCATTCTTCACCCCACATCTGCACACCCAAGGAGAGCACAGGTAATTATGATGATTGCTAGCAAACGCTTCCGGACTCCTTTGTACAAGGATTTGCCAAAAACAGCATCAAAGGAAGGAGAAGGGCAAAGAAAAGATTGCACTAAATCATTTTTGAAAAGATATAACAGCCAGAATTTATACAACTGCCCTATAAAGGTCATATTCCAGATCGTCTTTGCACTTTCATTTAGTACCACACTAAATACAATGGATAATTATTAAAAGCTGGTGTAAAGAACCTAGGTTCTACAAGGATTTTTTTTTAAATTGACACATATTTATAGTACATAATGTTTAAATTCCTGAACTGCTACATGCATGAAACACGTCTTAATTCCTTTTTTTCATCACCTTTCCCTCCCTTTCCTTCACTCCTCCCTCCATCTTTTGGTCCTTTCACTTTTTAGAAAGATCTACCTCCCTACTCCCTATCATCTATCTTTTATTTTGCTCTTTATTCATACTTTGGGTTTTACATGTAAGAGAAACCATGTGATATTTAAGCTTGTGTGTCTGATTTATTTCACTTAATATTATAGTCTCAAAATGCATCCATTTTCCTATAAATGACTCAAGTTTATCTTTCTTTATGGCAGAGTAGTACTCCATTGCATGTAAAAACCACATTTTCTTTACTCAATCATTGGTTGATGGACATACAGGCCACTTCCATGATTTAGCTATTATGAATTATACTAGTAAGAACATGGGCATGCATGTATCACTGTAATGTGATGATTTCAACACTTTCAGGAAGTATCAAAAGGGGAATAGCTGGGTCAAATGGAATTTCTACTTTGAGTTTTTTCAGGAATCTCTATAACTATTTCCACAGTGGCTATACTAGTTGACAATGCAACCAATAATGTAGAAGGGTTGCTGTTTCTCTGCAGCTTTGCTCGCATTTGTGATGATTTGATTTCTTGATGATGAGCATTCTTTCTGGAGTAAGATCAAATCTCAGTGTTTTGATTTCCATTTCTCTAACAGCCATAATGTTGAGCATTCATTATATATATTTTGGCCATTTGTGCTTCTTCTGCAAAGTATCTATTCATTTCAATTGCCCATTATTTTATTGGTTGTTTTATTTTGGGTAGTCATATACATATGAACTCAAAAATTTTATATATATAGTGTTGATATCTTCTAAATACTAGTCTTCTGTCCAAGGAACAGATGGCCAAGTTTTCTTTTCCATTCTTTAGGTTGTCTTTTCAGTCTGCTGGTTGTTTCATTTGCTATGAAGAAGCTGTTTAATTTGATATGATACCTTTTCTAGACTCTTGGTACTATTTCCTATAAAATGGGATTCTGTTTAAAAAGTCCTTGCCTACACTTAGATCTTTAAGAGTTTTTGTCTTCCACCAGGTTAAGGGTTTCTGTTTTAATATTTAATTCTTTTATCCATTTTTATTTTCATTTAGTACATGGTGAAAGATATGGGTCTATATTCAGTCTTCTGTATTTGGATGGCCAGTTTTCCCAGCACCATTTATTAAAGAGGTTATCTTTCATCCAGTGTAAGTTTTTTGGCCCCTTTGTCAAACATCAAACAGTTAAACGTTCTTGATGTTGTTTTTATACCCTTTATTCGGTTCCATTGATCCTCAGGTCTGCTTTTGTGTCAGTACCATGCTATTTTTTACATGCCTTGTAACATAATTTCAAGTCTGGGATTGTGATGCCATGTGTTTTGCTCTTGTTACCCAGGAATGTTTTGCTATGCTGGGTCTCTTCTGGTTTCATAGGATTGTTTTCTCTAGTTCTGTGAAGAATGTTGTTGGAATTTTGATTGGGATTGCAACAAACCTGTGTATTAATTGTGGAAGTGTGGCCGTTTTGAATATGTTGGATCTGCCTATCCAGGAACAGGGAATAATTTTCCATTTTCTAATGTCCTCTGAGATTTCCTTTTTCAGAGTTCCAAGTCTTTCACTTCCTTAGTCAGGTTAATTCCAAAGTACTTACTATTTTTCGTTCTATTGTGAATAGTATTTTTTCCTAACTTCTTTTTCAGTAGGTTCATTATTAAAGAACAGTAATGTTATTGATTTTTGTGTGTTGATTTTATATCCTGCTATATTACTGAATTTGGTTTTTAGTTCTTTTGGTAAAATTATTTGGATCTTCTATTCAGAGGATCATGTCATCTGTAAATAATGATAATTTGACTTCTTCCTTTGCTATACATATCCCTTTTTCTTTGTCTAATTTCCTAAATGTTATTGCTAATATTTCAAGTACTGTGTTGAACAGGAGTGCTGATAGCAGACATTTTTGTCTTGTTCTTGTTCCTGATTTTAGAGGTAAAGCTTTGTTTTTCCCCCATTTAATATGAGGTTGGCAATAATTCTGTCATAAATGGCCTTCATCAGATTGAGATAAGGCCCTTCTGTACATATTTTCTTCACTGTTTTTATCATAAAAGAATGCTGAATTTTGTCACAGGCTTTTCTGCACCGATTAAGATGATTGTGTGATTTTTGTTCTTGCTTCTATTTATGTGATGTATTACATTTATTGATTTGCATATGTTGAGCCATCCTTGCATCCCTGGGATAAAGTCTACTTGCTCATGATGTATGATCTTTTTCATGATTTGTTGCATTCTGTTTCCTAGTATCTTATTGAGGGTTTCTGCATCTATATTAATTAAAGAGATTGGTTTATAGTTCTCCTTTCTGGTTGGATCTTTGTCTGGTTTTGGAATCAGGATAATGTTAGCTTCCAGAAATGACTTTGGAAGTACTCCTTCCCTTTAATTTCATTTAAAAGCTTCAGGAGTTTTGGTTTTAGAACTTCCCTGAAATTTTTCTAGAATTCAGCAGTGAATCCATTCCAGACTTAGGTTTTTCTTTGTTGGTATGTTATTTATTACTGCTTCAATTTCATTGACTTTTACTGTTATTTAGGGTTTTTAAATTTTCTTGGTTCAATTTTGGCAAATCATATATATCTAGGAATCTAACCATGTGTTTGAATTCTCCATTTTTTTGGCATACAGGTTTGTGAAGTACTTGTTAATAATGCTTTTCACCAGTATCCATCAGGATTTCAATTTGTATTGATTTGGGCCTCTCTCTCTCTCTCTCTCTCATAGGCTGGCTAATGGTTTGTCTGTTTTTTTTTTTTTAAAGAACCAGTTTTTTGATTAATTCTTTGTATTTTTTGTCTCAATTTCATTGATTTCCATAATTTCCTTCCCTGTACAGTACTAGTTTTCAGTTTGGATTGTTCCTGTTTTTCTAGGACCTTGAGGTGCGCTGTAAGGTTATTTGGGCTTGCTCTGTTTTTCTGCTGTGTGTATTCACAGCTATGAACTTCCATCTTAGGACTGACTGTGTTGTGTGCCATGAGTTCTATGTGCTATGTTGTACTGACATTACCATTTTGTTCTAGAAACTTATTTCTTCCTTGATTTCTTCTATAACGTATTGTTTAGTTCATAGTGTATTGTTTACTTTCCATGCATTTGCATAACTCGTGTTTTCTATTGTCATTGAATTCAAATTTCATTGTACTCTACTTTGACAATATCTATGGTATAATTTCAATTTTTTATATATCTTGAAGGCCTATTTCTTGGCTAATATGTGTTCTATTTTGGAGAAAGTTCTCTGTGCTGTTGTAAAGAATGTCTAATCTTTTGTTGTTGGGTAGAACATTCTGTAGATATATATTAAGTCCATTTGTTCAAAGTTTTTGTGCTCAACTCTGATATTAATCTGATTTTTTTTTTTTGTCCAGTTGATCTTTCTGTTTGTGATAGTGGGGTATTGACATCTCTCATTAAAATTGCATTTATGTTTATCTAAGTTTTTATGTCTAATAGTATTTGTTTTATGAAATTGGGTGCACTAGTGTTCAGCGAATTTATGTTAATATGGGCACTCCTCATTTAACAACAGAGTCACATTCCTGCAACTTGATCATTAAATGAATTGGTTGCTAAATAAGGAATTGTATATAGTATGCACATTACAATATTCAGAACAAAGAAATGGCCAAAGGCAACTCCAACTTGATGACTTTGCTTTTGTATGTACTCCTACACGTAATACTGTAGTGTGTAACAGAACATAAAACTATAGTACTGTACAATCAACAAAAATTACAGTATTATACTGTACTGTAAATGAGGTACAGTGTACATAAACAAGGTGTACCATCATAAGAAGACATTGAGTCTCTCTAAACAAGAGATACATAACTGTACAAAAAAAGAACAGGTCATAAATCTGAGCAGCAGGTCATAGGTCTGAACAGTGTCCAAACAGTCGTTAAACAGGCAGGTCATTAAACGAGGAATATCTGTGGTAATAGTTACCTCTTCCTGTTGGACTGTTCCCCTACCCAATATGTAAGGACCTTCTTTGTCTCTTTTGAGCAGTTTTGGCTTGCAGTTTACTTTGAATGTAAGATAGCTGCACTTGCTTTGGTGGTGGGGGGTTCCTGTTGGATGGAATATTGTTTCACATCCTTTGATTTTTTAGACTTTGAATTTCATTTTGGATTAAATGTGTTCCTTTTATATAGGATACCATTGCATTTTGTTTCTTGGATCCATTCTACCAGTCTGTGTCTTATGACTGGGGAATTGAGACCATTCAAATTGAGAGCTATTACTGACGGGTATTGACTTCTCTCCTTGCCATACTTTCCTGGTTCCTGATTCTCTATCTTTTCCTTCTACTTAACTGCTCCTCCTACCTGGTATGTTCATTCTATTATATCTTTTGTCATTGTCTGCCTCATCGCTTCTTTCTAGGGTATCCTTGCAAATTTTTTGGATGCTGGTGTCGTGTTCAGGAATTTCTCTACATTCTCTATCATGAAAGAATCTTACTTCTCCATCAATTTTGAAAGATAGCTTTGCAGGGTATGTCAGCCTGAATTGGAACTCGTTTTCTTTTAGATCTTGAAACCATTCCAAGCTCTTCTGGCCTGTAATGTTTGTGCTGAGAAGTCAGCTGTAATTTTAATCCATTTTGTTTTCTAAATGATTTGTTGCTTTTCTCTAACCACTTTGAAGATTCTGTTCTTGGGTTGACTTCTAGGACCTTGACTATGATGTGTCTGTAAGAAATTCTTTTTTGATCATTCTTTTCTGGTTATTTAGGTTTCTATATGCCTGACTTATCTGTATGTTAAATTCTTTTACTTTATTTGTAAAGTTTTCAGCTATTATTTTAGTAAGGAGGTTTTTTATGCCATTTGTGATATCTTCTGATTTTTCACAAGTTCCAGTTAATCCTAGATTAGTTTTCTTTAGATTGCCTAGTAAATGTTGCATTCATTTTTATGTTCCTTATTTTTTTAAATTTATTTTATTTTAACGGTACATTTTAGATGTACAAAGTGATAATATTCATCATAGGGGATTTGTACCTGTACATGATATATCTTGTTGGTTCTTTTTTTCCCATTCCCCTCCTCTCCCTTCACTCCCTCCTCCCTCCTTATTTACAAAAGCTTCGTTTCTATTTTTTCCTTCCATTTCTTATTTCTCTTGTCCCTCTGTTCCTTTCCCACTCCCCCTCTGTTGTTCCCTTTCCCATTTGGACACTTTCTTCCCTTTCCCAATATAATACATTTTAGTCTTTATTTACACTTTCAAATTCTCACACCAGAGAAACAATGTGGTATTTATACATATGTGTCCAATTTATTTCACTGAAGAGTATGGTCTCAAAATGCATCCATTTACCTAGAAATAACCCAAGCTTATCATTCTTTATGGCAGAGTAGCACTCCTTTGCATAAAAAAACCACATTTTCTTTATCCACTCCACTGTTGATGGGCATCTGGGCTGTTTCCAAGATTCAGCTATTACAAACTGTGCTGCTATAAACATGGGTGTGCATATATTGCTGTGTTATGATGCTTTTAATTCTTTTGGGAAAATACCAAGAAAGAGAATAGCTGGGTCAAAGGGAATCTCTAGTTCCTTGAGGAATCTCCACACTGATTTCTAGAGTGGTTGTACTAGTCTACACTCCCACCAACAGTGGAGGGTTCCTTTTAATCCACAGCCCCTCCAGCATTTGTTTTTGGCTGATTTGTTGATAACAGCCATTCTTTCTGGAGTGAGGCAGAATCTCAGGGTTGTTTCTTATTTTTTAAGATATCTCTCATTAGTTGGTCACCAACAACAGCCCTGTCTTCTAGTTCTGAGACTCTGTTCTCATACTGGTCACCTCTGCTGCCCATATGTTCAATAGGATTTTTAATCTTTTAAATTTCAATATGGAACCTTTTTGTGGACTCTAAATCTTCCTTATGTTGTCTTGCATATTTTCTTTTTGTTTAGTTCTTACATCTTTTTATTAGGGTCTTCTTTAGACTTTCTGATGATTTTGTTTAATTGGTCAATATCTACTTTATTACCTTTTCTTTGGGTTTGCCAATTAACTTATTAGACAGTTTTGTTTTCTACTCTTATACTGTTTCAAATAATTTGGACGTAAGGCTTTTGCTTTCCTCCCCTTCAGTGCCCCATAAATCAGCTTTGGGGAGTTAGAAGTTTCTGGAGGCATTGTGTTGGCTTGTCTTCTCGTGTTTCTATTTCTTGTCTGTTTGCTTGTTTTGCATTGTTACTTGGGAGTTGACTGTAGTGGAAAGTTTTTTTTTCTAGTGTAAAGATGTCTTCAGTTAATTTCCACTTTTAAGTCATGTCCTCGGACATGGCTAACTACTGGCCTTTGCCTCTTTCTCAGGATCCAACCACATTTGTTTATGATGGGAGGTTCCAGTATATCTGGCCCAATACTCAGTTCTCCCAGAATGGGCCATGATGTTGGTAATGACTCCAAGCCAATGCAGCTATTGGCATCTCAAGAAAACCAATTAATAGCGACAGCGATGTCACTTTGGTCATAATAAAATAACCATCAATTTTAGCACTAAATACTACCAAATGAATATTGCCAAACCATAAGGATCACTAAAGTACCACCCTTGTCCATACAAAAGAGTTCTATAATTATATTATGAACTCTAAGAGAAACCAAATATTGATATACTGTTGACAGACAATAGCACAATTTTCAAAACCAAGGGCAAGACATTAACCATTTATCTAGAGATTCATAAAGCTTCATGGTTATACTAGCAAAGGTGAAGGGGATGAGGAATCAGAGAATGAAGAAAGGTTCCCTTTCATGGGTGGGATCTCTCACACAGGTCCAGGGCATGGCTATTCCAGCACAGGTGGGCTCTCACAGGGGTACAGCGTCCTGCTTCTCAGGAGTGGGTAGGCTTCCTCACACGGGTGTGGGCACCACTTGTCTGGCTCAGGTGGGCTGTCTCACATGGGTGTGCAGCGCCACTCCTACAAGCCCGGTAGGCTCCTTCCAGCACTGGGGCTTTCTGCTGTGCTCGGCCTATGAATTTCTGAGGTGCCTTCCCTGCACAGGAGGCCCCTGTACTCATTCCTCCCAGCTTCTTGTTACCATCCAAGCCAAGGCATGTCCTTGCTCCCCTGCTGCTCCATCCCATGGGGAAGCAAAATGTAAGCTTGGTTTGGAGTTGGTGGGTATTTATGCCCTTGCTTCATGGGGTGCTGTGCCTCAGGTTGGGATCTGCTTGCTTGTGTAGGGAAGGGCACCCTGCCTCCCACACGGGACTCTTATTCTTGTGACTTTCTGAGATGAAAGGTGGAAGACTTTGGATTTTTCACTTATCTCCAAGGGCACTGGCTGCATCTATAATCAGGTCAGTCAGTTGGTGGGCTCCTCTGCAGCCTTGTGCTGAGGAGAAACAAAATGCAGAGATGGCCAGGAGTTGGTGGGTAGTCGGGACCAGGGCACGAAATTCACTGCACATGGCTGCTGGCACGTGCCTTCATGTGGCCCAGCCACTGATGCTTCTTATTGCACCGTGGGGCTGCTCTGGTACACCATTTCTTTCACTGCACGATGAAAACGTCATGAGAGGCTTTTCTTGTGCCCTTCCTTCAGGAGGAGCTTACCCTCTGTGAGAAAGTTGACCCTTGGCTCCGAAAGCTTCATCCAGCAGAGGACGTAGGATCAGCTGCCTGGCATGCAGGCTACCACCTCACTCCTATAAGGATGTTTTATAATCATTTGGAAGTTATAAGCCAAGGCATTTGCTATATAAAAATGAAGGAACAGAAAATGCAAACCCTTTAATACTTACTTGGGCCACATAACCTGAATAACATTGAAAATTGGCAGAACGAAGTTCTCCATTCATCAGAACATCTCCAGAGAATCCATGTGGATGTTTTCTTGCAGCTAAGATATCTAACAACCTAAAAAAAAGAAATAAATGTCATAGTGTTTCTATTTCTAAAAAACAAGTCTTTCATCTCAGCTTCTCTGCTCAAATTAGAAAATAAACTACTCAAGAAGTTCATTACATGCTACAGGAAAGCCCCAAACCAAAAAAAGCATAGTATCAGCTTATCCTGCACAAACTTCCCAAAAGATCTTCCTGGTTTGTGTTCTTAGAGATCTCAATCCAGGCAATGTGTTCAAGTAATCATACTCTCACAGAGAACTTTGTTACATCTTCCCACTTCAAATATTACCCACTTATTTTCTCTTTCCATTGGCTCATAATATCAGCTGCTGAATCCCAATCACTTCGTCAGGTCCTATTAGTAAACTAGACCAAAAAGACTTTGTGGTCCTTGAGACAAAACCAAAATCTGGACCCACTGAACATTATTCACAGCACCTAGGGCCAGACCAGACGTGCACAACAAATGCTCATCCAACCCCTGCTCAGGAAACAGTGATTTTTAAAAGGACACTGAAACTATACAAAAAGACTGAGTTATATTTTCTTTTATACTTACAAAGATTTGCCTGCACCTGTGGGCCCCAGAATGGCATTGAGACCAGGTTTCATGATCCCACTGTAAACATAAAAATATACTGATTTATTCTTCCATACTAAACAAAATCAAACTAATTTATAGCCTGAATTGGATACACTTAAGTGTAGGTTAGTGAAACAGACAGAAAACAAGCTTCAAACTATAAAGAAAAAAATTTCTGATTAATAGAAGATTAGTATACAAAGGAAGGATGTTCAACAAAGATTCAAAACCTACAAAAATGGCTCAAGTCTCTTTAAACTCCTTTCAGGATTCTCGAAACCACTTATCTTTTTGGTATTTGTATTAATTAGGGTGCTCTTGAGGAAAAAAATCAATATAAAACTGATGTACAATTGTGCAAAGAGATTCATTAGGTTCATTTCCAGGATAACAGGCAAGCATCCCAGTGGCCTTCTGCAGGATCAGAGGGAGAAGAATCCAGGATGGCCCTCTCTGTGCTACTGATCCAGAGAATCCAAAGCTTGAGGGCCCGAAAGCTCACAGCAGAGTCACAGTGGAGTCACTTGTGACAGTCTGTGTTAGAAGACCAAAGAGTATGCCTAGAAAGCTCAGCAGACATTGCACTAGAATACCAGTGTCCAAAAACAATGGTGAAGACTGGAGCTCCTCCAAAAAACAATGAAACTCTTCCTTCTTTCCCTTTTTATTCTATGCCACCCCCATTGAGGTTTGGTCTTCATACCTCAGTTCCCTGTCCACATATATCAGTCTTCTGCAGACACACCTGGAACTTAGTAATCTAGGTGGCTCTTGTTCAAGTCTACTTGAAATACCGTAATTAATGACCACAATCCACCCTTTGTCAACTTAACAACCAGACACATCTCTGTAAAAAAGGCTTAATCTCCAAATACAATAGGAAGTTCATAATTATACCTAACATGATACAACTTTCCTGTAGACAAATAGAAACACACCAACTTCCTTCCAAAATAGAAGACACAGTTTTTCTTTGGGTGATCCTTACTCTGCTCCTACATTCCATAACTGACATATTACAATGTAGATTTAACAATGCTTCAGAATCAATATTAAATCAACGAACATTTTCTTACCAAGAAAGAAAACAAAGATATCTGCTTAATATATGTACTAATATGCACAAGCATATTAACAAAATAGGAAAGAAATACTTATGATAATTACAATCCTTATTTCTGTAACTGGCTGGTGGTTGTAGCTGGTATTTATCACTAACTTTTTCTACTACACATTCTGTATTTGCTTAGTCTTCAGCAAGCACCTTGGTATGTACTGATTCTTTATCTGGTGGGGTGAAACACATATTCATTACTGAAAGTTCTGGGCCATTTGCCATCCAGTCTGGATTGGGTTGTCAGTTTTCCGTCACTATGGTTTAGACCTGGAGTAACACCCAGAAGTCTCCTGTGGATCCTTTAGACTGTGGCTAGATAACGGGAGTGTTTTACCTGACTTGCTATTAAAAAATGGGGCCTAGTTGGAGGATGGTCACTGGGAGTATCACCCTTAAGGATGTAACTCCTTCCCAGCTCCCCTCTTCTCACTCTGCTTCCTGGCAGCCATGATATGAGCAGATTTTCCTCCACCATTTCCCTCTGCCATGCCATTTCTTCTTTGGAGTAGCTGATAATAAACTGAAACATTAGCCAAAATAAATCTCTCCTCCTTTAATTTGTGAGTGTCCATTATCACGTCTGTGGTGGACTTATTATGGTCAACTTGAGCAGGAACGCCCAGCTGGACTGAGTTGGTGTGGTTCTGGGCATAGAGGATCCACTTGAGGATTGCTGCTGACACAACATAAAGGAGAATGGAAGCAGGAGATAGTGGCCGGCTGTTTCACAGGAAAAGCTCTGTTGTGGCCAGTTCTCCCAAAGGGAACTTGGCTGTTCTCATCACAGAAGGTGCTCAGGGTCTTGCTGTCATCGAGGATGGCTACTGTTTGTTTTGGGGGAGCTCTGGTCTTTATCTCCGCTGTGAGTGTCATACCCTGGGCTCAAGTATAGATTTCTTTAGGCTTTTAGTGCAGACATGGATGTACACAGGAAATTGCTGTGGGCTCCCAGTCTTTGATTGGATCTTTCGGGTCTCCAGTGCATAGACTGAACATCTGTCTGATGTTCTGCACTCTTCCTGCATTTGGCTTGTGTGTGAATGTTGTAATGTGTAAATGTCCTGTATTAAATCTGCTCACTTGCAAACCACTGACTCTAGAAAAGTAACTAACATAGTGTCTCACTGGTGAGAAAGTAGCTTAAGACACCCACTGACCTGAGTCATTGGGCATGGTAATACTAGACACCCTAAGAGATCTCCTGCACCCCAAATGTACTCTTCATTACATCCACTGTGGAGAACTAGTCTAATTTCTCCTTCATAGACTGCATCAACACCACCTGCCAACACCATAACTCCCTTTTAAAAGCCTGTTGATTCAGGCATGAGGAGTGCAAAATAATCACCAAAGACTCCAAAAATGAACAAACAAATTCAGCAATTTATCAGGATACAAAATCACAACAGAAATAGCAATACCAATTCTGTACATCAACAATGAGCACAATCAGAAAAAAATACCAAAATAGCTTCACAAAAATTCAAAACTTGATAATTACCCTAACCAAGCAAGTAAAAGTCCTCTGCAATGAAAACTGTAGTGCACTAAAAAGGGAGATTGAATTGAACATCAGAAAATGGAAAGATACCCCCTTTCCCAGATAGGCAGAAACAATACTGTCAAAATGACCATATTATGAAAACTAATTTACACAGACTTAATGCAACCCAAATCAAAATACTAACATACATAACAGAACTGGAAAAGCAACCCCAAAATTTAAATGGAACCAGAAGATACATGAATTAAAAAAAAAAAAAAAGGAAGTCCCTTCTTCCTGGAGTTTGCATTCTATCCCAGGCTCAGCACTCTAAACTTGTTCACCTGCTTCCCCCGTCATGACTTGTGAGAGGAACAAAGTCATGCTCAGTGGTTACACCATGTCTGTTGTGGCTTTCACATCATAAAGGTGGAGTTTAGTCACAACACAAATGCATGGTCCAAAAAGCTGAAAATATTTACCATCTCGCCCTTGACAAGAAGAGTGTGCGTGATCACCCGTTCTTATCCACGGTGCACATTTCCCTGGTCTCCTCATCCCTTCTGCTCCTTTCTGTATCCACTCTCAAGCCATTCCCAATCTTATTTACTGCTTTATGACTTTTTTTCTACTTAGTTCTCCCTCCTTACGTGGTGTCACACCCATGAAGAACAGTGTCATACTATTACCACTCTACTTTCCCTTCCTCCTCAAAATGTGGCATTAAATTTACCAGAAGCATCCTTATCGCATCTATTTACTTCAGGAGATAAAAGTAAATTCTTTGGTCTTTTTTTAAGAATAAGAAATGTCAATGCCATTGTTATGGCTACCTTCCCAAATGCATGCAAACACGTCTTCACTTTCTTACACTCCACACTCACAGCCCCCAACTTCAGGGTTATGGGCTTCTGTTGTGGCCTTTGATTTTTGTATCATAGAAAAATTCACTAGTTTTCCAAATCACCCATTACACTATTAGGTTTCTGAGAACAATGAGATGTATCTGGGTCACATTATCTTGCACAATGCTAGTCACCTAGCAGACATGCAAAATATGCTGAATAAGTGCACCTTTAAATTTTTTTAAATGATAATTACTTTTTATAAAACAACAAAAATGTCTCCAGTAATAAACAAAATGAAGTAGAGAATGATTTATTGAAAACTGGTATATTCAACCTCGAAAACACTAACATTCTCACTCATTATTTCAGGTTCAAATACTGTGCAAAGCAGTTCTACTAGACTCACCCTTTCCCTCCTTTCTTAGTAGGAAGATGATGGAAGTTGGGGATACAAGTACAACAACCACCAGCTCCCAGTAACATGGGCTACAAAGTGAACTGAGCAGAAACAGCTGAGGCGTGAAGATGCTTATATTCTGGAACTTTAAAAAATTAACAGCAGATTACACAGTACATGAAGAATAACGAAAGTCAAATTTTCCCCTTTTCTGAGAAGATTTTACAAATATAAAAATGTGGAATCAGTTGCTTAACAGAGTTGTAGATGTATATATAAGCATGTACGTATATGTTCATGCATACAATACTCCCTAATTCTATCCGTTGAAAAGGACTAGAAGTTAAACACATAGCAATGATTCAATCACTTCACTCCCAGGTTAGCCAGAAGAAATAAAAGTATGTCTTTATATTTGTGCAAATACATGTACATAGAAGTTCACCACACTACCTTATGGGCAACAGAAAAAATGGAAAGTTCATAGTAGTTAATAAAGTGCTCTTTTTAAAAGTTCAAGCACATACCTGATATTTGATAGTATTTCTTTCTCAGCTGCTTTCCTACCATATAGAAAGCCACTCTTCATTTTTACTCGATAGCAGATATCATGAAAACTTAACACAACTCCTTTAGTATGTGTCTTCAAGTCACTGTGGGTCATACTGGGGAGATCTTTAGCATTCCTTTCTGACATTTTGATATAAACTTGGTTATCTCTGGGAAACATCTGGAAAGTGTCTGCATTAGAGAGAAAAACAATAATTGACAGTCCCAATAAATTAACCATTACATAACAATATATTCAAATCAAATCTGTTTATAAACTGTTTATAAACTGTAATATAATAAGAAATTCCTTACCAAGGACCAATCTACATTACTACGATAACCTCAGAACCCATAATGGGAGACAGACGCAACTGTGAATGAATACATTCCTATTAGATGTTAATTTCCTGAGAAGTAAATAGAGCCTAATAAGTAAAGAGAGTATGAATATTACTCAGAACTCAGGAAGGATGAAAGAGATGGGTGAGGGTTAGACTAATCTGGGTTGGAAGCCATATTATTATAAAATTATGTTCAGGGACAGACTATATAATCATCATTATACCTCTTGTATTTCATTTTAATTTGGAGGTTTATGATATGGTTGTTACCAAAAAAGATTTAGGCAAGCATTCAGGAGGAAATTTCTCTGAATTTATACTCCCATACTTTACATCTGTGGTGATATATGTATTCAATCAACTAAGAAAGTGAACTCCAAAATGGTTCACAAGGACATAATCAATTCTTTAGTGGGCAAAAATATTTGATTTTTAAGAAGATATAAAATTAAGTATAAAGTGATTAAGAAAAGCAAAACAAAATTATTACAGCCTAATGTTTTAAAATGAAAAGTTAATATTGTTTATAAAAAGTATTCAATGTTTTATTAAACAAGTCACAAAAGACCCCTTAGATATGTAATTGTGATAAAAATTTAGGTGAACTAAACTTTTAAAATAGGTATAAAATTTAAATATAATAAACTTATTTTCATTTTTAAAATCCAAAACCATCCATGAAGAACTTTCTCTCTGCTTATGTTTCACCAGCAGCTACAAACAAATCATCCCCATGAAAGCAATGACAAAAACAAACAAAACCTAAGGAGCAACTGTGTGACGTTCTGTCCAATGAGAGAAACTAAAGCTTCCAGGACTTGAAGAACCCAATTTCTGGAAAGAAAGGGCCTACTTTGAATCAAAACCCTCAATTTTTGTTTTCATTTCCTGAAATTTCATTCCCTGGTATTTGCATAGGCAAACTGAACCCACACAAGGAAATATCAGGTAAGCCAAGCAGAAGGAATATGCTGGGGGCTCTTCCTAAATTCTGTGATATATCTGGGCAAATATTTCAACAGCCTCTCAGTCTCTCAAAGGCAAAGAGCCCTGGGAATCTAAGGGCTTTTTTGAGATCTGAAAGCACTATCGCCTGGGAATATGGACAGACCCAAAATAGATCAGCTTCTGCTCCACAAGCATAATATGCTGAAACTTTGCTAAATAAGGTTCACTCCATTCTCAGAGAAGAAACTGTCACCCAAATTTTCAAGGAGAAATTTCCATACGTGCCAGAAAATAAGACTTAAAGTTCCAAAATTAAGAATAGAGAAGCAGAACAACAGGTAGTTCCGACTGGAATCATCAAACAGTAACATTAAGACAACTGATGAACGTGTTCAAGAAAACGGATAAAAAATAGATCATCACCGAAGATCCAGAGTACCATATATTAAATAAAGACCATCAAAATTAAAAAGTCAATACATGGACTTAGCAGGACTTTGAACAAAGTTTAGGAAATAAAACTGGCAAACCCAATGAATGTAGAAAACATCCAGCATGAAAATTCTAAGTGATGAAAATTATCACTATGTGTTATGGTTTATATCTAGATGTCCCACCAAAGCCTCATGTGCTTCGGTGGGGTTCTGGGGAGGCAACTGATCGTGGGAGGGTGATACTGTCCGTGGGTTAACCCACTGATGAGTTTATAGTTAAATGTGCTGTTGGGAGGCGAAGCCTGGTTGGAGGAGGAGGGTCATGGCCTGGAAAGCTCTATCTCCCTTTCTTCTCCCTTGATTTTTCTCTGCGTCCCACCACCCTGCCATGAGCTTTCTCCTCGCCATGCCCCGCTGTCATGCTGCCCTGACATGGAGCTAGCAAACAATGGACTGAAACCTCTACAAACTGTGACCCAAAATAAACCTCTTCTTGAATGTGCAGGTGTCACAATTGTGTCTCAGTAACGAGAAAGTAACTAACACACTATGACAGTGGTGGCAGACCTATGGCATGCGTGTTGTTTTTCTTTTGAAACAAAAAATGTTAATGTATGAGTTGTTTTTTCTAAACTAAAACCTCAGTATTCAGGTTTAATTGTAGTGTTAGGACTTTGCAAAAAAATAAGTGGGTTTTGCATGGCAGTTTGGGCGCTCAGCTCTAAAAGGTTCACCATCATCATACTATGATAGAATACTCAGAAAAATGACATGCTCCAAGAAAAGACAGCAACATGAAAGAGCATAGAAAATAGCGGGCATGACAAAACGGGTCTGGCACATGTGCAACTAGAGACCATGTAAAAAAGGAAAAATAGAGCAGAATCAACATTTAAAGGAATATTACCCAAATATTTTCTAAAATTTATGAAAAGAAGCCAAGCCATTGATTGAAGAAGCTCTACAAATACTAAATAGGATAAATTCAAGGAAACAACTGGCAAGCATGCCACACCCAAACTACGAAAAAAACAGAGTAATCTCTAAAGCAATTGTTTCAACTTATCATTTGAAACAGTTCATTTGCTTTGGAAACTGGAAAAAA